>JZKD02S2258376.1:352569-366675 GCA_000966675.3 Picea glauca | reverse complement strand
GTGTTGTATGAGATTTTGAAGGGTTCGTATTGGTGCGGAAGGGTGTTCAGGATGTAGTGCACCAGGAAAGACTCTGATATTTCAACCTCGAGTTTCTTCAGTTGAGCCACAATGTCCCTCATTTGCATGATGTGCTCGCGCACACCTTTCACACTGGTGAGCCTTAGGGATGAAAACTTCATAATTAGGGTGCTTGCTAATGCATTGTCTGAAGTGACGAATTGATCATCAATGGCTTTCAACAAGTCTCGAACCTTTTCATGCTGATCAACGGAACCACGAATACCAGCTGAAATTTTAGTCTTAATGAACATCATGCTTAGGCGATTAGATCGTTCCCATCGCTCATAAAGCGTGATGTCCGTTGTAGTGCTAGTATTAGTGAGTGTTGATGGTTCATCTTTCCTAATAGCATAATCTATGTCCATCCACCCCAAATGAAGGAGAACTCTCTCCTTCCAGACCTTATAGTTATCTCCCTTAAGTTCAGGGATATCACAACGAATTTCAGAGAAATTTGCAGGTTGTACAACTGCATAAAATTAAAGATTACAAGCTTACGTTAAAAATTGAGGCCAACAAAAATAAAATAAAATTTCATGCTTTACCAATGTAAATTCATGCTAAAATTGGAATCTAATGTCATAAAAATTGAAATTGCCTGTGAGCTAAATTTCCAATTCAAGCATCATAGATTTGAACTTTATGATAAAATTATTAATTCATAATTCCTGTGGGTAAGTTTTGAATAATTTAATATTTTATCCTAATTAATTATATAAATATAATAAAAATTCCTGCGGGATAAAATTTATTATATTTAATATAATTAATTACAATTTATGTCTAAATATTCCTTATGTGATCCTAATCAATCATAATATATAATATTATTTAATTAGAGATGTTGTGTTATTCTCTAATCAATTAAAAATTATATAGATCACTAGACATTATTTCATTTATGCATAGAATTAAGTTGATATGAGAATAATTATAAATTGCATAGATAAAACTACATGGACAGATTATGCATCACCAATTGATCCCAAAACTATGATTTAAGCAGTATCTATGAAAGTTTCTAGTTGAGCATTTCAAAAGTATTAGACGCAATGGAAAGGTTTGCAAACATTAGTATTGTAACGTGTCTGTTGGCTATATTGCCACTGAACGCAGCACAGACTGACCCTAGCAAACCCATGGTGTCCGCTTCCTACATATTTGAAAACTCCATTGCAAATCCCAGCAACAATGATGGTCTTGCAACGATTTTCAAAACCAACTTTCCTCCATATGGAAGAGATCTTGCGGATCAAAAACCTACTGGTCGATTTACTAATGGAAAATTAGTAACAGATATATTATGTATGATTCGAAAGAATAACTTTAGCAATCTGTAGAATAAAAGCATATGATAGCTTTGTACATGTTACACATGGAAAGGGATAGTAATATGAATTCTGGTACACTTTCTTTTAAATCAACAGTATAGCAATGAAGCATTAGTCTCACGTTGTCGTACAACAATGCAATGAAACTTCTCGAGACAAAATAAACATGTCTTTATCCAAAACACCAAGTGTAAGACTGAAGGAAATTGATTGAATGTAATTGAGCAAGTTTGGGGACCAAAACGAAGTCTTTATAGCCAAGCTTCCATCAAGCTTTTGTTGGCTAACTGTTAACTGTTCCACATATCTAGGTAGAGAAACGAATGAAGTAATGGACCATTCCAGAAGCTCCCAAACTAGAAAACGGTTCTAGTTGGTTTCCAAACGAGCTATGGCAGTTGAGTAACAGTTCGGGTTGGTTTCCGAATGAACTGTCAGCGGTTCGAATAGGATTCCAGTTGGTCGAATGGGATGACGGTGAACGGTTCCAGTTGGTTGGTTACCGAATGAGCTCCGGCGGTTCAAAATAGTTACGGTCCGGCGGTTCAAAACAGTTACAAACAGTTACGGGAGCTTACATTTTACACAAAACTCAGTTTAATCACAAATTGTTTTTCTAGAAGTTTAAGGCTTCAATTTTACTTGCATCAGTCCACTCCACGCAGCAGTCATTTCGCTCAGACTATGATCCTTTCATTCACACTAGCATAGATTGAGAAGCTCCACATTTCTTACTCCATGGTAGTACCCAGTCCACGCTTGGGATCTCATACCAAACAAAGGAGCAAATCAACGCAACAGTTTCTTGGCAAGCACACCAAACCATCTACACAATTGTAACTTCCACTAGCCACACACATAATTCTATGCAGATCTCACACTCGCACTGTACGGTCACATGATGCACATACATTCTTGTTGTACACCATGTACTAGTTGCATCCACCTCTTCCATAACCTTACCAATGGAACAATTACACGTCCTCTCACTCACATTCTCTCAGAAAAAACTAGATAGTGTGAGAGCCATCGCTGTGAACCGATTTTGCATCAACAGGTTTTTGTCGCTAGGAGGCGGCCGCAATACCTCTCTTCTCCTCCAATGCTCCACAATTTCGTTGATGAAAAGACAGTGATTCAAAGTGACAACAATATGAGACACCAGGATTATTTCCAGCAACCAGCAACCAATGTCTTCTCCTCTCCTACACGACTTCGACTTCAAGCAGGCAACGACTTCTCCTCTTCTACACGTCTTGAAACAAGCATCAATTGCACCAATCACAATTTTCAAGCTTCCACATGGGTGTGCAACGAATCACGATAGCAACAAATATAATTAACCCCACAGGTGCAGTTGCATCCGCTTCAATACAACTTTTTGTTTCTCCAGGAAGGCGAGCAATCTATTTTTGTTGACGAGTCGTAGTCTGCTCACAGCAACAATGAGAGCAGCCAACAATCTTATCACACAGTTCACTACTTCACGCACCAGAACTCTTCCTTGGATTTTTCTTCTCTGGAATTCGTGCACTGGTTTAGATGTGGCCCATCTAGATACTAAATTTCGCGTCCATGTTTTCTCTGGCTTGAATAACATTGGTTCTCCTCTTGTGTGCCCATCTACCACTAAACAACCAGCTTATTTCGCACGAGCTTATGCACCCTTCTTTGACCCCTTCACCAAGATCTTCCTTGTTTCGACTTGCTGCCAAACATAGGGACGCATTCAACAATTGCATGCTTTGCTAACCAGTCGCAATCCACACCTCTTCTCTCTCCCACGCAAGTGCAAACTCCATGCATCACTGCAAAATCTCTTCTCCAATGTACGTATAGATCACACGCATCAACTTCACGTCCTTCTCTGCGCTCAACACCCAAACTTCACGTCCTTCTCTGCGCTCAACACCCAGGCCGCTCCTCTCTCTTACAAAACATTTACTACTCAGTCAACACACATCAACTTCAACGCAGCTCTCACAACAACGTCAACAAACAACGAGCCCCCTCGTCATCGGATCTGATACCAACTTGAAATTAGAGAATAACGCATCGATCAGTGACGCCACAAGGGCTCACACGCTATATTTCACATTGATTAGAAATCCGTTACATATATTGTTGCAGTACCACAAATTGACTTTATAACAAATTCCTATAAAATAGGATCTCAAACCACTTTTATATCAAACTTATGTAAACACGTAACAATTCAATAACCTGTTCCTAACAACATTCTAATTTCTCCATTATTTCTCCAATAGGACACTCAACATCGTGATTCTTCATCCGCTACATAAATGTAAATCGACCACTCTAGATCGTGGATATTTATGAACGCTTTGAGTAATGATAGTTAAGGTCATAGAGTGGACTGCAAATTCAATACATTGTCTCTCACTATTATATTTGGGTTAATAATTTGATGTGAAATCGAAGTAAAAAATATTAAATGTTAAAAATTTGATAATAATTGTATCAAAAGTTTTTCATTTCATGTCCATTATTCGTCGATTAACTGACGCTAGTTCAACATCAAATTCACCTTCCACGTGTCTGTCCATGTAAAGCGAAATTCCATATTCAAAAGCATTGAAGAAATCATATACATCAAATATCTAACCTTTCGTTGATGTAATGTTGAACATTTGATGATACTTTGACATTTAAGACGTCAAACAAACGTTGATAAATAAACGTGTAATTACACTAAATGTCGAACAAACGTCCAATAACTAATGCTACTATTTTTTTATTAAAAAATGCATTCAGAGCAAAGTTATCTCCTTTAAACAGTGCAATGTAGTATATGCAAACGTTGATAAATAAACATGTAATTACACTAAATGTCGAACAAATGTCCAATAACTAATGCTACTATTTTTTTATTAAAAAATGCATTCAGAGCAAAGTTATCTCCTTTGAACATTGCAATGTAGTATATGCAAGACTTATAGCATTCTTGTTGTAAATCATGTTTCCTTAAAAACTAAATTTAAACAACTTATATTGATCTAAGAAGATATAAGAACATTGATATACCTTAAAACCCCTCATGCCTAATGTCCACAACTAGCAAGTTTGATGAAAGGAGGGACATTTGAACAACATCTTTAATATGAAAGAACAAACGTCTAATTTCATCAATCAAGAGAAATTTAGACAATATCAATCAATAAACAATTGGCACATATATTACTTCATTTCATCAAGGGAATTCTAGCCACTTGTAACATTTTAAGTAAATATAGAGAGAATTTAAGTACATTTATATATGAGCACATATTTTAGACTACGGAGTACTTTTAAATCTTAACAAAAATTCAATATTCTACGTGTTATACAATTCCTAGTCAAGAACTTACAATCTTACTCATTTAGGAAAACATAAATGTCTCATGATACAATGGTGCTTTACTTATCTCAATGTTTTTTTAATTAAGTTTTCCATTTTTTTGTTGCTTCAATTTTCCAAAATCTTTGCATTTAGAAGCTTATGTCAATATGAAAATATCAATGATTGTACATTCATTGATACAATGATATGCAATCATTGAAAATAAGATCTATAACCATTGAAAACACTATTTTTGAAAAAAAATTTATGTAGCCACTAAAAATGGAGGTCTATAGCATGTTGAAAACACTTCAAAAAATAGGATTTTGTAGCCACTGAAAGCAGTGATCTATATCATGTTTAAAAAATTCAAAAAACATGGTTCTATAGACATTAAAGACAAGAATCCACAACATGTTCAAGATTAACAAAAATTTATTGGAGTCACAACTTATTCAAACACATTTTTCATGTATTTCTAGTTAATTTCACTATGGGTCATCAAAAATATGTAGAATGGGCAATCATTGAATGCGAAATTGAATTCCACATCCAACGGGTGTCTACACTTGAAATTTAAGTAACCTATAAGGAGATAAATAAATAAAATATGATAAAAATATAGTTTTTTTTTTTTTATTTCCCTTTAAAATTTTCAAAACTCTTATTTTATTATTTTGACTATTATTTTATTATTTTCCTTAGGAGGCCCATTTTAAGGCTCATAATTTATTTAATATTTTGACTCATCCCATAATCCATCATTGTGTCAAAATTCAAATGCTATGGAAGCGACAAAGTTTGATTACCATCTCATTTGATATGCATATGGCAAAAAATAAGAAAATATATGAACTCAATGAAAACCTAATTATAAACTATATAAGGGTTGCGCTCATTTTTTTTTAAACTGGAACTGAAGAATATATTAATAGTGGCCAAAATGGGTATGAGTAATATAATAAGCTCACTCGATGTTTCAAAAAGTGTTTTCGACAACATTTTTATATATACCATATTGCCTAATATATTTCCTTGTTGCGAGGGTAATAGGTGAAGGTGGGAGTCTTCATGATCCCAGGGGGAACAAGTCTGTACATTATGCCTGGGGTCTAGGACAGGTGACTAATAACCTCGTCAAATCCTATTTCATTTTGTCTGGACTTAACATTTCCAAAAATTAAGGAATTGGGACCCTGATGGTCTTTGGGGACTCCATGATTATCATTTGGGCTATAATTTCCTAGTTGAATCCTAGAGTGAATCAACTCCAAGTATTGGTAGCACAAATCAAGCAAGTTATTTCTTAGTTCGATCAGATATCCCTATTTCATATCAGGAGGAATTTGAATGATGAAGCGAATGCATGGGATAAATTGGCATCCTTGTTACAACCAAGGTGCATTTTGCAAAATGAGGAATTTCATTTTGTCATTGTCCCCTGGATATTTGGTAGTTTGGAATTCAATTAACACCAGGTTGATGACATGCATTTCCAAAGGAAAGACCGTGTGGTTGCCCCAACAATCATGTAAAGAGAGCATGTGGTGGAGGGACAATAGACACAAGCGAGTCTACTTGCATTTAATTGAGGAGATCTCACGTGGGGGAGATCAACTAGTTGATATGGGGATGAGGGAAGAATATGGAACATGTTTAGGAGTGAATTCACCCTAGTTTCAATTATGAGGCTCAATTGCGGGTGGAGTTGAAGGTTGGCATTGTCTTTGTGGTTCAACAATGGATGAAGTCTCCTAGGCATGTTGTGGCAAAGTTTGTACTAATGGTGGAGATTATGTATGACATTTCGAATGTTTTAATGGTTGCTTTGATATAGGGGGTGACTGATATGGTTTGGAAACTATTAACAGAGGTTTTGTACTTGTGAAGTGGTTGTAGAGTTAGGGGAAACTAGGGTCTTCTTCCAGGTCGGGGTTTTGAACTCGGGCCAAACGAGCTCGGGGTTCGTGTTTATCTATGGCTAGGACAAGCGACAAGGGTAGCAATGGTAGGTGAGGATGCTCAAGAGTTCAAGAGAATTCTGCATAGGCCTGAGGAGATTGTGCACACCATTAGCAATGTAATTATGGTTCTCACTACCAAGGTTGTAGAGCTAGAGAAGGCTAGTATTTTGGACAATGTCAATATCTCCAGCAGGCTTCTTAGCTTCAGAGGTTGAATTGATTCGCTAGAGGTGGAATGTGGCAGGCTTTGGGCATATTGTTCTTCTTATGTGATATTTGGTATATTGTTCTTCTTGTGTGATATTTATGTGTGTGAATATTTATTCATGGTTTCTCTATCAAACCAACAAGTGGAGTCATAGCCCTAGCTAGATAGTGACATGTTGTTGAGAGAGATAGAGCAACATAGTCTATGGTTGGGTGGCACATCTGAGGTCTACTTATATGTGTTTCTATGAGATTATATTGTGTAATTATGTGTTAATGTGTTGTATGCTTATACAACAATTGTCTCTCTATGTGTGTGTATTGTTGAATAGTGTGTTATGCATGAGTTTGCATGTCATATGCATGTTTAATTGTATCATATGACAGGGCATGATAGCAGAGAGAGTTAATGGTATCAAAGTTGTTGATTTATGAAAAATATGAGCCAAACGAAATTTTGAAATTTACAGTGTACAAAGCGAGAGTTGTAGTAATGTGACTTAGCATGGAACTAGGTACATTACATTGTGGTATCAGAGCAAAGGTTTCAACAATGGATCTACATTGGGAAATTGGGAAATTCATTGGGGTGTAATTGGAAAATTCATGGGTTTGAAATTTCCCAGGTTGTACGAGGATAAAAATAGAGGCTGGATTGAAATCAATGCAAAAGAAATTGAGAAATCGACCTTTGTAAAAAATTTGGAGAAATTTCGAATTTGGTGAAAATTGGGTGAAAATTTCCCAATTTTGGACGAAATTCAGCATGAAAAATTGATTCAGAAATGTTGAATTAATGTGTACAGAGATCAATTTGGAAGATACGGGGTCAAATCTGATCAAGAAGACCAAATTTGGTGTTCTCGTGGCGGCTCGCGTAAAAGACAAAAAAAATTAAAATTATGAAATTTTGGGATTTTTGGGGTTCCTTGATGATGTGGAGGGTTGAATCGACATGTGGTGGGACACATGATGTCTTGAGATTCATTTTAGGTGCAAGTGTTGTTATTGGTCGAGCACTTGTCGACCTGAAATGAATCTGAATCGTTAGATCAAATCAATCTCAGTTGTTAGATACTTTGGGTGCAAGTGTTGTTATCAATCGAGAATTTATCGGCCCAAAATGAATCTAGACTGTCCGATCAAATGCATCTCAATTGTTCAATATTCCAAGTGGAAAATACCTTGTTATGGGTCGTTCACTTCCAAATCCGAAACCCATGTCTGTCATTAGATCATATCAATCTCCATTATTGAATCGCAACTTATCGGATTGGCCAAGGATAGTGTGCCACGCAAAGGAGGTAGGGATAGAGTGGAACCCTATCTCTCATCCACAACCAAGATGGTGCCAGGTGGAAAAAAAGGACAAAGGGATCACGTGGCTCACAAATTTGGTAGAGAGAGAAAAAGTAAAGGCGAGCCATGGAGAACTGACATGGTAGGTCAAAGATGAAGGCAGATGACATGGTAGACATGGGAGATGACACATATAACCCAATTACCACATCAACATGCACATGTCATGCCATGTTAGCAAGGATTCCATGTCATGCCACATTATCAAGGATGTCATGTCATGCCACATTATCAAGGATGCCACATTTGAAGCCAAAATCTTATTTTGGCCATAACATGAGCAAATTAACTCCAAATCAGATGAAATTTCATGGGTAAATTCACAATGAGAACTATAAAAGTGTCAGTGAGGGTCATTGGCCATTTTTATTCCAGTTTTCTAGAAAATGTAGATTAGTTCTTTAGGGTGGTGCTCAATGATAGAGACCCTATTGTAGGTGAAATTTGGACAACACGGAACATAACTAGACATGAAAATACATAGTGGATATTTTGGCCAAATTCTAAATGGTTTGGAGTGCAGGTTCCAAAACATGGAAAAATCCACTATTTTGGACCACTTTTGGGGGATTTTAAAGATTTTCAAGGGAGAAAAAGGAACATCAAATCACAATTGTGGAAACAAAAAATATTTAACATTTTACCTCCTCAACAATCTCGACAATTTTGTCTTGCTGAAGATTTTCCATATTTGCTTAGTTTGGAAGATAGTAGTTTTAACTAAAAATTATAATCTAGATTTGCTCAGTTTGGAAGATAGTAGTTTCATCTAAAAATTTCAAGTCTAGAAAAAGTGAAAAAGGGACAAACTTGGCAATTCCATATTGCTATAAAAAGTAATTGTAGCATCAAATCACAAATTTGAAGATTGTTGTGTGTTCACCATCACGACTATTAATTGTTCTCTATACAAAAGTATTTTTGGTTCTCAACAAATTTTCTTCTACAGGTGACAGAAGTTGGCCTTTGAGATTAATTGTACCAATGAGATGTGCAAAAAAGGGGCAAAATTGATTATTTCAAAGAGACATAATTTTCATCTCAAAATTCATAATGAGGCATGGGTACAATCAATGGAAAGATAATGCGTAGGATAATATGTATGAAGACTCAAAATCTAGAGAAGTGCTTCAAGGTTCTTCATAAATTGATATAAAGAAGGACATGTAGTCTAATTAATAATAAAAAAATTATATATGCATAATCTCTAACAACAATGGTTGATTGTGCATTTTGCAGAGTTAGGGATACAAGTATAACAAATCAAGTTTTGTATGAGGACCATAGATATGGAGGATGCATAGGGAGCTTGCAACCATGAAGAGGAATTCAGGGGTTTAAATATAAGTCTAGGAAATGCAGAAACAGAGGCCAATAGGCATAGAAGCAAGGTAGAGCCAACCAAGCTAGTAGAGACTATGAAGAATTTAAGAATGGAAGTACAAATCTACGAGGTTGATAATGAAAGGTTGATAAGAGCCTAAGAATAGCATAATCAAATTAATACTCAACTGCTACAGAGTTTGAACAATTTGTAGAGGCAAATCAATAAGGATTTCAGTATAAAACATGCAGTAAAACACAGATCGCATGCTAGAGTCGATGATTACAAAGGATATAGACACTCAAGAAGTTCTAGTAGACATCGTCATTCATCTAAACATTCACCTAAACATTCACCCAGGAGAGTCCATGCATTCTTAGAGTCAAATAGTAGTTCAAGTTTATCACCTTTTAGGCATCAAAGGAGAAGGCCTGAGTTGGAAAGTTTGTAAGGGGAACTCGGGAAGCTCAAGCCACCAACATTTTATGGAGAGCATAGAAAAGGTGAAGATGCCAAAGCATGGTTGTTGAGCATGAAAAAGTATTTCCAGTTGCACAATTACTCATTAAACCTTGAAGCAAAAATTGTCATTTATCATCTTAAAGGGAAAGTTTCCATGTGGTGGGACCAACTGAAGCAAGTCAAACATTTTAATGAAAAGAGAACTTCTTAGAATCAGTTCAAGGAGTACTTCTAACACCAATATTTGTCAAAGCACTATTATGACAAAAATATGCAATAATTCTTTGAGCTCAAATTAGGAAATATGACCATGGAAGAGTATGAAAATAAATTATTGGATCTCTTGATCAGATATGTGGGTTTTATCAAGGATGAGAAGGTAAAAATTCAGATATTTTTGAGTGGATTGTCATCATTCTACAAAGATAAAATTCAATTTGATGAGCCCAAGTCTTTGGAGGAAGACATAAGGAAAGCTAAGCATTTGTATGAGGAGAATAAAAGAAGGCTAACTTTTCAAAAGGCTTGGGAGGATAACAATAAAAGCAAGTTGGATCAAAGGAAGAAAGGGTGTAAACCAACTTTCTTCAAGAACATCATTCAAGCATACCAGGAAGGGAAGCCAACGTAAAGTGAGTCAAAGATGCCAAATTCTTTACAGAAAATCCCAAGATAGCATCTCATTAAGAATGTCCTCACAAGAGAGAGAGAATAAGGATTATTCGCACCACCCAAGAGGATAATACAATGGAAGACATGGGTAGAAGCATGTCAAGGAATTACACAGCCTTGGATAATAGACAAGCATACGAAGGTAAAATTGATGATCATCCCATGGCTATTTTGATTGATTTTGTAGCTAGTCATAGCTATATAAATCCTAATATGTTTGAAATGTTTAGGCCATATTATCTCACAAGAGGGCATAGCAGTGGATCCAAAAAATATTGAGGCAACCAGAGGATGGAAAACACCAAAGAATATTTCATAGTTGAAAGCATTTATGGATTAATTGGCTACTACAAAAGATTCATTAAAGGTTTCTCCAAGATTGCACATATAATCACTTCACTACATGATCTGGATTGGGTCATTATATTATTTTTCATCTATGTCACTACTTTTTGGGTGGAAAAAATGGAGGAATCAACTTGCAGGGCTATTTCTGTGGCTGGTCCAAATTTGGAAATTTGGGTCCAAGAAACAGTCAAAGACATTCTGGAGCCATTTTGAGGCATCAAAAGACCTTTTATTTTGTCCAATCCTTACAATGGAGGAATATTCTAAATTCTACTCGTCGATGCCTTTCCAACAACGTAGACCATTCGTCAATAGGAGTTCGTATGAGAAAGTTATGCCTCCCACAAGTTGACATGTCATATTGATCACCATGGCACGAGTGGATGCCACGTCAACCTCCATTACTTATACATGTGGGGCTAGTCAGGTAGTGGATTTTCTAAGAACATTCTAGAAGGTCCAAAACCTTATCACAAGTATTTCACTAAGATGGATTTGAAATCAGGATATCACCACGTACGAGTCAAAGAAGAAGATACCTCGAAGATTGCCTTCAAGACAAGGAAAGGTTTGTATGAGTGGTTGGTTATGCCATTTGGTTTATGCAACGTACCAATTACAATTATGAGACTAATGAATGACTTTTTACGCCCTTTTCTAGATTCCTTTGTTATTGTTTATTTGGATGGTATACTGGTTTATAGCACTACCTAGCAAGACCACATCTCACATCTAATGCAGGTCTTCAAGACTCTGAAAAAGCACCAGCTACTGGCTAATCTCAAGAAATGTGATTTTTCTCAGCAGTCTTTGGTGTATTTGGGGTATGTGATTGGTGGAGAGGAGCTCAAGATAGATCCTGCAAAGATTGAGGCCATCATGAAATGTGTAGTTCCTACAAATGTCACTAAAGTAAGGAGTTTTCTTGGGGCGGCACAATACTTGTGAAATTTCATAGCTTCATTTTTCAGTGATAGTTGCACCATTCCACGCCATAACAGCCAGTGGTAAGAGTTTCAAGTGGGGGAAGAATCAATAGAAGGAATTTGATGAGCTGAAAATAAAGATCAATCAAGCAGTTGTGCTCGCACTACCAAATTTGCAGAAGCCTTTCAAAGTGGAGACAGATGCAAGTGGGTATACCATGGGAACAATACTAATGTAGGGAGGAAGGCCCATTTACTATCATTCTAAAGTATTTCATGGGGCAGATCTCAACTACCTTACCTATGAAAAGGAGATATATGCCTTGGTACAAACTGTCAAAAAGTGGAAACACTATCTGATGGGAAAGGATACCATCATCCACACAGATCACTAGCCACTACAGTATCTGCAGGCCCAAAGTAAGCTACAACAAACTAGACATTACAAGTGGATGGGGTTTTTACAACAATTTCATTTGGTCATAAATTATAAGAAGGGTAGCACAAATAAGTTGGTAGACATGCTTTCACGACCACCCACTTCCAATATTACAACTTTGAGAACTCTCATGCACATGGAGATTTTTACCCATGAACCATACAAAGAGGCATACAGAGAAAATGAGCACTTCAAGGAGGTGTTTTAGCATCTACATGGCCAAATTCATATAGAAGAAGGTGACAACAAGGATGACTACCATTTTCAGAATGGGTTACTCTACAAGCTTGACAAGCTTTGTGTTCCTAAAGGTGAATGATTGCAACTTATCAGAAAGGCTCACACCTCCAAGGTTGTAGGACATTCTGGTGTTGGGAAGACAGTCGTCAACTTATAGAGGTATGTGTATTGGCCCAGAAAGCAAGAACATGTAGCACGATATATTAGAGGACGTATACTTTGTTGTACCAGCAAGCCCAACAATAGGAAGCAAGGTCTATACCATCCATTACATTTACCCACTCGACCTTGGGAAAGCATTTCCATGGATTTTGTGGGAGGTTTACCAACAACCAGGAAGGGACATGACTATTTTTTTGTGGTAGTTGACAGGTTCAACAAAATGTGCATTCTCATGCCTTGTAAAAATACCATCAATGGAAAAGAAGCAGCAAATAAATTCTTTGAACAAGCCTGGGTGCACTTTGGGATACCAAGGAGCATCATCTCAGATAGGGATAACAGATTTTTCAATGCGTTTTGGACTACATTGTGGGAGAAGATGGGCACTAAGTTGAAGAGGTCTACAACATTCCATCCACAGACAACTGGTCAGACGAAAGTATTCAACAAGACTTTGGTGCATCTTTTGAGGGGTTACAATCAGAAGCATCCAAAGACTTGGGATGAAAATTTGATCTATTTACAACACTCTTATAACAAAACAATCCAAACTTCTATTGGTAAGTCACCTTTTAAAACTTTCCTTGGGAATTTTCCACCTTTTTCCTAAGATGTTGTATATGGAAAACAAGGAGGAGTGAGGGAGGACCTCACAAGAGATGTACTAAAAGAAAAAAAAGTGTTGAGAAGATCAGATAGATCCATTTGCAAGTACATGAGACACTGAAGAAGTCACGGGAAAAATACAAGGCTAGACATGACCTGCATAGAACAAATAAAGCATTTAGAGTGGGAGACAGAGTATGGTTATCATTGAATAAGGAAAGGGTACAGGGTCTTGGTAAGAAGATCAAGGCTCTGTCGTATGGTCCTTTTGAGGTATTATAAAAGGTGGGAAATAACGCCTATAGACTCATTATACCCCATACATGCGCATTTACTCAGTAGTGTTGGGTATGTGTTATATTCTTTGCATGTGTGTGTGTGTGGGTGCGTCAGATACGACAACTGTGTCTGACGATCCCTTCACCTAGGGCTTTGCCGTGTGCGTCGGGCGCTTTCCTAGGGGGGTCCCAAGGGGGGGGCGGGTATGCCCCCCCCTGGTTACGTGCAGCGTTCGGGGCAACGCCCCAAAATATTTTTTTTTGAGCAGATTTTGCTATTTTTAGCTAATTTGTAAATTAATCTCGGATTAAGGGATTAGGGTTTTGGTATCTACGGAATACCTAAAAACATTGTATATATTGTATGGTGAATGGTGAAATTCGA
>JZKD02S2258376.1:321411-332939 GCA_000966675.3 Picea glauca | reverse complement strand
CCTCATAAGAGAATGAGCAAGTGAGTTGTGTGATAAAGTGAGGCGCTAGCCTCCCTATATATACAAGACTAGCACGTGTGAAAGGGTTTCACTGGCAGGGCCGACCTCTCACTCTGGGTGAGTAAATCCACCTTTAATTTAATTCTGGGTCTCAATAATAACTGTTGAGGCCGACTTCTTATTCGGCCTATTACAATTGTTCGATGACCAATCCGCAAAAGGGAATTTGGTCCTAATACAATTACCGACATGATTAATCCACAATGGGGATTAATCCAATGAATAAAATAACGATAATAATAAGAATACTCTTCGCAGTTACATTATTTCAACAGTGACATTGTGAATCCTAGGTGGATTTGGGTGGACAGTTCTCCTTGGGTTGCTTCGGGGAAGGTTGGAGCCCTGGAGGAGTAATTGTGTTGGTAGGATTACCTAGTGTGTGAGGCATGGAGGGTGCCTAGAGACTCCATTATTGTAGCTAGAGTTCCTGGAGCCACAACTCTGAGAATTCCTAGTCGGTCTATGTTGGAGCTCCTAAAAGGGAAGTGGGATAGCCTAAAGGACTATGGGGCAAAGAAGTGGGTACACTTCCTTGGATTATGCAAGGTGATGGGTAATGATATCTTGTTGGTGATCTGTAAATTGTCATGAGTATTCCACAGGAACAATTCGTCACAAAAGATCTAATAAAATATTGAAAATATTTACTATTAAGGTTATTTCTCCTTTAGATCTCCAGAATATTTAGTTACTAATACATGAAATAGATAAAATGTGAAAAATAGAGATCAGTAAAATACAATCACACCATCCACAAATAAACACAAGATATGACCTGTGAAACCCAATATGGGAGAAAACCCAGCTAGAAGGTGAAGTTTCTCTGCTCTCTTTTCTCTAGTATAGAAATGATGCAAGTACAAAGAAAGAGGCACTCTTTGTAGAGTTGTCTTTGACCCGTGGCCTGTATGACTGCTCCATAATCTCTCATCTTCTGTTATGCTCACAAAGTACCACTCTCAAATGTTTTCCTCAGCTATGGAACAAGATAGAATGCAAAAGAATGGAACCCATTCCCCTCCTAGTGTCGTGGTATTTAACATAGCCCTATAGCCATCTAGGGGTAGGTTTTTTACTTCCTCGACCCTCAATTGTAATAGAGTTTTGGACCTCATAGAATCTTATTGAAATTACATATGTGGCTAGCCCCATATGCCTAAGTAACAAGGATTAACGTGGCATCCTGTCCTACCATGGTGGTCAATACGATAAGTCAACTTACGGAAGGCATAAATTTTGCATAAAAGCTCCAATTAACGTGATTTTTGCACAGTTGGAAAGGTCTCGATGTGTAGAAATGCATCACAGAGTCTAAGGCATGCAAGGAAATTTTTAACCCCAAAAAATGTTGTTTGAAGCCTCAAAATGGCCCCGGAACGTTCTGAACCTCAATTTTTCAAACCAGGACCTGTCACTAAAATGGCCCTACAAGCTTATTCCTCCAATTTCTCCACTCTTAAAGGATTGAGATATATGAAAAACAATATAACGATCCAATATGGATCATACCTCCCCATTTAGGGAGGCTTTTGGTCCCCAAAAGCTTTATTGAATGAGGTGAGAAATTTTTTCCTCTACCTTCTCCCTGGAGTACCACTTTGTTTTGCCTAGAAATTGTCCTTTCAACCGAATCTGCCAAAGGTTACGCTGCCCCTGTCTTGTAGTTAAGGACCACTTATGAAAAAATGTATCATTTGCTGACTCTACCTGAGCATCTAGGGTTAAGTCCTCTATGGAAGGTAGGACCTGCTCCTCCCCCTGATCCAACATGGAAGGCTCATAGAATTTGAGATTCTCCACATTCACTACTGAGTAAATGTGCATGTATGGGGATACACCGAGTCTGTAGGCATTATCTCCCACCTTTTCCAATACCTGAAAAGGACAATACCACAGAGCCTTGATGTTCTTACCAGGACCTTGTAGCCTTTCCGTATTTAGCTATAACCATACTATGTCTCCCACTCTAAATGTTTTCTTTGTTTTGTGTTGGTCATGTCTAGCCTTGTATTTTTCCAGTGACTTCTTCAGTGCCTCATGTACTTGCAAATGGATCTGTCTGATCTTCTCAACAATTTTTTCTGATTTTAAAGCATCTCATGTGATGTCCTCCCTCACTCATCCTTGTTGTCCATATACAACATCTAAGGGTGAAGGTGGAAAATACCCAAAACAAGTTTCGAAAGGTGACGTACCAATAAAAGTGTGGACTGTTCTGTTACAGGATTGTTGTATATAGATCATATTTTCATCCCCAAGTCTTTGAATGCTTCTGATTGTAACCCCTCAAAAGTTGCACCAAAGTCTTGTGGACTACTTATGTTTGCCCATCTATCTATGGATGGAATGTTGTAGACCTCTTCAACTTAGTGTCCATCTTCTCCCACAATGTAGTCCAAAATGCACTGAGAAATCTGGTATCTCTATCTGAGATGATGCTTCTTGGTATCCCAAAGTGCACCCAAGCCTATTCAAAGAACTTATTTGTTGCTTCTTATCCATTGATGGTCTTTTTACAAGGCATGAGAATGCATATTTTGTTGAACCTGTCAACTACCACAAATAGATAATCATATCCCTTCTTGGTTGTTGGTAAACCTCCTACAAAACCCATGGAAATGTTTTCCCAAGGTTGAGTGGGTACAGGTAAGGGATCGTATAGACTTTGTTTCTTGTTGTTGGGCTTGTTGGCACAACAAAGTATACATCCTCTAATATACGGTGCTACATATTCTTGCATCATGGGCCAATGCACATACCTAAGTAAGTTAGCAATTGTCTTCCCAACACCAAAATGTCCTACAACCTTGGAGGTTTGAGCCTCTCTGATAAGCTATCATCGTTCACCTTTAGGAACACAGAGCTTGTCAAGCTTGTAGAGTAACCCATTTTGGAAATGATAGTCATCATTGTTGTCACCTTATTCAATATGAATGTGGCCCTGTAGTTTCTAAAACACCTCCTTGAAGTCCTCATCTTCTCTATATGCCTCATTGTATGCTTCATGGGTAAAAATATCCATGTGCATAAGAGTTATCAAAGTTGTAATCTTGGATGTGGGTGGTCATGAAAGCATGTCTGCCAAGTTATTTGTGCTACCCTTCTCATACTTTATGACCAAATGAAATTGTTGTAAAAACCCATCCACTTGTAATGTCTAGTTTGTTGTAGCTTACTCTGGGCCTGCAAATATTGTAGTTGTTGGTGATCTGTGTGGATGATGGTCTCCTTTCCCACTAGATAATGTTTCCACTTTTTGATAGCTTGTACCAAGCCATAGAGTTTGTTGTGGTAGGTAGGGTAGTTGAGAACCACCCGATGAAATACTTTAGAATGATAGCATATGGGTCTTCCTCCCTACATCAGTACTACTCCCATGGCATACCCACTTGCATATGTCTCCACTTCAAAGGGCTTCTACAAGTTTGGTAGTGCATGAAGTGGTGCTTGACTGATCTTTATTTTCAACTCATCAAAGGGCCTTATGTTGATTCTTCCCCCACTGGAAACTCTTACCACTAGCTATTATGGCGTGGAGTGGTGCACCTATTGCTAAAAATGAAGCTATGAACTTCTGCAAGTATTGTGCTACCCCAACCAAACTCCTGACTTCAGTGACATTTGTAAGAACTGGCCATTTCATGATGGCCTCCATCTTTGCGGGATCTATCTTGAGCTCCCCTCCACCGATCACATACCCCAAATAAACCAAAGATAGTTGAGCAAACTCACATTTCTTTATATTAGCCAGCAGCTGGTGCTTTTTCAGAGTCTAACACCTACATAAGATGTGATATGTGCTCCTCCTAGGTAGCGCTATAAACCAATATATCATATAAATAAACAATAACAAATAAGTCTAGAAAAGGGTGTAAAACATCATTCATTAGTCTTATAAATGTAGCAAGTGCATTGCATAAACCGAATGGCATAACCAACCACTTGTACAAACCTTGACTTGTCTTGAAGGCAATATTCCAAGTATATTCTTCTTTGACTCGTACCTGGTAATATCCTGATTTCAAATACAACTTAGTGAAGTACTTGGCATGTTGCAGCTGGTCCAACAAATCATCGATCCTTGGCAGGGGGTATTGATTCTTCAATATAATCTCATGCAGTGCCCTGTAATCGATACACATTCTCCAAGACCCATCCTTATTGGGCACAATTATGATGGGTGACCCACAAAGTGAGGTACTTGGTCGAATCACACCCTGCTCCAACAATTGTGACAACTACTTCTTCACTTCATTAGCTTCCAGAACAGATTGTCTATACAGCCCAATATTTGTCAATGGGGAATATCAATAATTGTATTATGTGCTCCACTTCCCTCTTAGGTGGTATCCCTTTAGGCTCCTGGAACACTCCTATGTATTCCTGTAGAAACTCCTCCAAATCATGTCTCTGCTCTTTAGTACACCCCTCCAAGGATGCCTTCACTCTCATTGACTCATCATCATACTGATTTTCTCTTAAGAAAAGCAAAACATATTTGTTACTAGAACTAATCAACTTCTTGGTTTAGTTGGCACTTACTAGTGAGATCTTTGACTTGTCTTTATGCATGTTGATGATGTAACACTTCTCATCCTTGATCAGTCAGTATTGGTTGGCTCTTCGCATGAAAATTGCATCCCTCATATAAATGTAAGGGCTTCCAAACACAACTCCACATACATCAAGGGGTATTACATCCAATTCCACTTCATCAATAAAATCAACACTTACGACAAATTTAATCTTACACTTTTTTGTTACCTTTATCTTTGCATCCTTGTTTACCCAACCCAATGCATAGGAGTTAGGATGATCGTGAACCTCCAATCCAAACTTGTTGACCAGATCTGCCACTATGAGATTAGCCTATGAACCAGAATCAACCAAAGCATCTATCTTGGTCTTCTTGACATGAATCTTGGTGTGGAAGAGCTTGGTCATCTCCTTCTCTTCTCGGTGATGAAGGCTACTCAGATTCACCTCCTTATGCACATATGTGCAGAATATTTTTATCCACATCCGAGCTACTTTTCAACCTAATTGTTTGAATCCTTTGTTAGAAGGTTTTTTTTTTCTGTCCTTCTTGCGATTCTTTTGGTTCAACTATGGATGTAGCTTCCATCATTTTTCCTCGGTGTGGCCATCAATGTTGCGATGATTGCAATTTTTGTTGGGATCTTTGCTCTGTTGTGCGATGGTTGTCGTCTTCTTATATTTTCCCCCTTTCCACTTCTTCTTCTCCTCCTTGGAATGTTCTTGGTGCTCTTTTTGGTTCGAACCACTTGGTTGCCCCTTCTTTTGGCCTATGTTTTTTAGGTATTATGCATGTGCACAAGCCTCATCCATTGTCCTTGGCTTGAAGAGCATCACCTGATTTCGTAGATAACTGTGTAAACCACTCAGATACTTAAGGAGTACATCTAGTTTCTTAGGAGAGATACCCAACATGATGGTCATCTTTCTGAACTCAGTGGTGTACTCTTATACACTCTACCCCTGCCTCTACCTGAAGTAGTGCCATCAAATCCATTGATCCTCTACATACCAGATAGGGTAGAATTGGGACTTTACGAGGGTTTTGTAGTCCTCTCACCTAGTTAATAGTGGATCACCCTCCAGCTTAAGTGTTTATGTGTGGCTTTCCCACCAGGTTAAAGTATGGCCCTCTAACTTCAATCTAGCAAATGAATTTTTATGCCATTCATCTATATGGTGAACGCTAAAATAAACTTCTAGTTGTTGCAACCAATGATTCAATTTTAATGCATCAGTCTCACCTTGGTATGGATTTATGTCCACTTTCTCTTCCATCTTGAATAGGAACCATGAAGGGTTCACGACACTCGAACTGAGCTGATCTTTCTCGAATTCTTTATGCGACTCATTTCCTGAGTCTTCATGATCTTTTGATTTCCCCTCCAATATGTTCTCTAAGTTAGAGCTTACGAGGGTCGCCATGAGGAGGTTCATATTGCGACTAATGTCGGAAACTTATGCTTCCAACCATTCAATCTCTCCTTTGTTGGATCTCAAGGGTTATTATGAACAGATTCATCCGCCATGGCTAGAGGTTTTGTGAATTCTCGTTAAGTTGATTCCTAGATTCTGTAACTGTGCACAAATACCCAAAATAAATAACTGCTTTAATACTGATATGATCTGGAAACTATCATGGATATTCCACTAGAACAGTTCATCACAACAGATCTAATAAAATACTGAAAATATTTACTATTAAGATTATTTTTCCTTTAGATATAAGAGTATTTAGTGACTAATGCATAAAATAGATAAAACATGGAAAATAGAGAACAGTAAAATACAATCACACCATCCAGAATTAAACACAAGATATGACCTAGGAAATCCAATACGAGAGAAAACCTAGCTAGAAGGTGAGGTTGCTCTGCTCTCTTTTCTCTGATATAGAAATGATGCAAGTACAAAGAAAGAGGCACTGTCTGTGGAGTTTCCTTTGACCCGTGGCATGTATGGATGTTACAAAATCTCTCCTTCTCTATTATGCTCACAGAATATCACTCTCAGATGTTTTGCTTAGTTATAGAACAAGATACAATGCAAAAGAATGGAACCCCTTCTCCTCCTAGTGGCCCGGTATTTAACATAGCTCGATAGCCATCTAGGTGTAGGTTTTTTACTTCCCCAACCCTCAATTGTGATAGGGTTTTGGACCTTCTAGAATCTTCTTGAAATTACATACGTGGTTATCCCCATATGCGTGACTAATGGGGACTGACATGGCATCTTCTCGTACCATGGTGGTCAACACGGTAGGTCAACTTGCGAGAGGCATAACTTTTTCATACGAGCTCCAATTGACATGATTTTTGCACCATTGGAAAGGTATCGATGTGTAGAATAGCGTCACGGGGTCCAAGATAAGCTGGCAAAGTTTTAACCCCAAAAAATTGTTGTTTGATGCCTCAAAATGGCCCCAGGATATTCTGGACCCCAATTTTCCAAACTGTGACTTACCACTAAAATGGTCATACAAGCTTATTCCTCCAATTTTTCCACTCTGAAAAGATCGAGATAGATGACAAACAATATAATGATCCAATCCAGATCAATTGGTTTTAGAATTGTTGAAAGAGTTTGGTACCTTGGCCTAGACACTTTTTGTACAAAGTGTTAGACCTAGTTAGTTTAGGTAGCCTTTTCCCTAATGGAGTCATTGTTCCAACTCAAGGGTGACCTGTTGTTGAGAGAGTTGAAGCAACAAAGTCTATGGTTGGGTGGAACGTTTGAAGTCTACAACCAATTGGTGCTTTTATAAAAGATAAGTGCCATGTTTATATGTGTTTCTATGATGTTGTATTGTGTAATTATATGCTAATGTGTTGTATGCTCATAGAATAGTTGTTTGTGTGTGTGTGTTGTTTAATGGTTAACGTGTTATGCATGAGTTTGCATGTCATTATGCATGTTTAATTGTATTATATGACAAGGCATAATAACACATAAAGTTAATGGTATCACAGTTGTTAATTTGTGGAAAATATGAACCACGTTAAAAGAAATTTTGAAAATTATAATGTATACATAGTAGAAATTGTAGTAATGTGGCTTAGCATGGAGCTGGATACATTACAACAATATGATTTAGAGTGGGGGGGAATAGATTCTTTAAAAGCAAGGATGGTGTGTGCAATGAACTTCCTAAGGTAAATCAAACTAAGATAGTGATACCTTATAATTAGAGAAGAAAATAAAAGGTTGTGGACAATGAAGAGAAAGAACAAGACACTAGTGAAGATAATGATAATGAAGGCCCTGGTTCAAATACTTTAAAGAGCCTAATCAAGGAAAACACTTGAACACTAGCAGTATGAAGTAGAGTTAACTTTGCTTTGAGGACATCAATTCAAAGTGGGCAATTTCAATTGATGAGGTGCCACACCACAAATAGTGGCAAGACACTAAATGAGAAGTATTATCTTTTTATGGAAAATAAAACTTAGGAACATGTGACATTGCACATTGAGAAGAAACCTATTTGATGTAGATCATTCTATAGGACTACATACAAGGATTATGGAAGTACTAATAAGAAATACAATGCTATATGTGTGGCAAAGGGGTATGCATGGAAAGAAGCGATCAACTATGAGACCTTCACCTCTATAGAAAAGATGGTTACAATCGGGTTTAGTACTTGCCTTAAAACTAAAAAGTTAGATGGTGAGTTAATCAAATGGATGTGAAGAGTGCCTATATAAGTGGAGATGTTGAGGAGGAAGTCTACATGGTGCAACATCAAGCTTATGAGGTGAATGGCAAAGAAAATTGTGTGCAAATTGTTTAACACTTCATATGGATTAAAGCAAACCATTGGGGTTTGATACGTAAAGATTAGTGAATAACTTAGATAGTTTGGATTCAAAAGGAGACCATGACACTCTGACATCTATATTATTATTATTGAAGGGGATGATGCGGTAATACTTATTGTATATGTAGATGATTTGATCATTATAATAAGGTATGAAAATAAAATAAAACAAATGAAGGAAGAGTTTCAAAGTATTTTTGATACGAGGAATTTGGGTCTTATACATTACATCTTAGGCTTGGAGGCGTGACAAGATGAAGGCAACATATTCATCTCATAAACAAAGTAGAGTACATAATTATTTCAAAAACAATTATGAAATGTAAGGCACCATCTACACCAATGAAATTCTGTTTGACATTTTTAATGGAGCATATTTCTAAGCTAGTGATTGAGACCTTATGCAAGTAGCTTATTAGCAATTTGATATACATGCCCAATACAAGCCCTAACTTGACTTAGTTTCCATGGTAGCAAGTTTTATATCTTCACTAAGGCTACACACTAGAATGATGCAAAGAGGATCCTACGACATGTGAAGGGAATGATTGATTATAGCATCAAGTACAATAGAGATGTTCACTTTTAACTCACATGACATAGATGTTGATCTAACATAGTCACAATATCACAGAAAATCGACATTGTTATATATGGTTAGTTTGGGAACAAGTGTAGTTTCTCAAATGAGCAAGAAGCAACATGTACTTGCACTCCTCTACATAGGGAAAGTACAACGCAGCAATAAATGGCACATATAAAGTAGCATGGTTTCAAAGAGTACTTGAGAACTTCTATTACATGCAAGATCATCCCACCTTACTTCATTATGATCAAAGTGCATTGAGAATTATGTAGAATACAATGTCCATATATGTACCAAAAACATTGAGGTGTTTTTTCACTACATTAGAGAGTAGATGACAAAGAAAGAGATAGCACTAAGATAATGTCACAAAGAAGTAGACAATAAAGATCCTTACTAAGTCATTAGCAAATGATACATTTGAGAAGTTCATACAATATTTGGAGTCATGGTTGTCAATTGAATGTAGCTTGGGTGGTTAAGAGGAGAAGTTACTCTCCCCACTTGAGTTCATAGCCCACTTGTGACATGTTTGCCCCTCATGGGTTGCTTGGAGCTAGAAAGATACCAACATCTTGCTCTCCCTTAAGTTATTAAGGGTGGGGCAAGATGGTCCAAACATTTTTTGGTTGTCAAGCATTTAGTTAGTTCCATGTTAGTAGGTGTCCACTTTGAATCCCCCAAGATGAGGCCCACTAATGTATGGAAACTAGTTTATTAGGGATACCATCCAAGAATATATGGAAGCACGCATTGAATTTCCTCACAAAATTTTCCCCGATATAAAAAACATTTAAAATCATGATTAATGAAATAACCATTATAGAATGGGAAGGAGGGTTGGAATAATTAATAACCACTTAATGGTTGTTATAACTCCAAATAAGATCTTCCTAATACACGTTTGACTTAATAAATCATTTGCCACACATTATATTAAATTGATCATTGTTTTATGATAGCGATTTTATACTCTTCCATCTCTAGTTATAAAGATACGTTAATAAAAGTCATGATTGTTTTCTTATATATAAAGAACACTTAAAATCATGATTAATTTGTGATATATAAAGAACACTATAATGAACTATAGTCAAGCCACTTCATATTTATAAAATGTGAGATTTGTGTGTATAAAAAAAAGGTTCTTCAAAATTTTAACACATATTTATAAAATGTGAGATTTGTGTGTATAAAAAAAAAAGGCTCTTCAAAATTTTACCATGAAATGAATGGACCAATAAACCAAAAAAATTATTAAGATGGAATTAGTTTAACATATTTTTAAAAAGATTAATAGTTTAATTCTACACTTTTTATTGGATTATTTAGTAGATCCAAACTACTTAATACTGTACTTAATTTTAAGTTAAAAACCGTATAAGTATTTCACATTATATTATATATAAGAAGAGACAAATATATATGTTTTTAGTAGAGGTTTGTTTTAAGAAAAAACCAAAGCCTCTGCATTGTTATCGTGATTGGTCATACTGTTCAAATTATACTTCATTAACAAAGTTTTATATCCAACAAAAAAGACACCATAACCTCTCATATGCATCTGTAGTTGACTAACCGATCTAACTAGTATTAAGCAAGAGGGTGAGGTGGACTCTCCTCCACAACCAATTCCAAAATCACATTGTCATCAGCCAACTCCTACGTCGTTCCAAATGGTTAAGGGTCATCATTGATTTCTATTGAGTGGCCTTGTGTACGCACTAAACCGTAAGTTTTAAACCTGTGAAGTAAAGCAATGCATACAAATTATTAAGCAAAACAGAAATTAATCAATGGCTCATACACATAGTACACAAAGATTTATGATAGAAACCCTTAACCAGGAAAAAAACAGTCTTCCTTGGTACCGCACCTTTCAACTCTTCATTATATTAATTTCATCATTCACGATGCAATATATACAATATTTTAGGTATCCCACAACTACCAAAACCCTAATCCCTTAATTCAGGATTAATTTGGAAAACCGCCCTAAATTAAGGGTTTAGGGTTTGGGTAGTTGTGGAATAACTAAAATATAATATATATTTGGGGCATTGCCCCGGATTCGAAAGCTTCGCCTAAGCAGGGGGGTACATGCTTGACCCCCTAGGCAGCGCCTGACGCGGGCGTACATTGTCAAGTGATGGGATCGTCAAAATCCAACACACCCCACACACCCCCCCTCCACAATGCAAAGAATATAACACATACCCAACACGAACTAGTCGAGTCATCCATCTTCTGCTTGCCCTTCTTGTCTTCATCCACAATATTGACTATGATGCCAATGCCAAAGACAGCCTTGCACACCACCTCAGATTTTCCTTCAAAAATTTAGATGGTCTGTAGGATATCTTGTTGCCCGTCCTGCTTCTTCTCTATGGCCTCGACGATCATGGCCTTTGTTGAGTCGCCAAAGTGTCATCTTTTTACCAACATTTTCACTTCACTTTTAACCATATTTCGCTTTCCCACACCCTTACATAAACCATTTTTCATGATTACATGGGTTTTAGA
>JZKD02S2258376.1:291870-306053 GCA_000966675.3 Picea glauca | reverse complement strand
TTCCAACAACGACACATTGTTTATCAAGATGAGAACCTAATTGCTTCATAGATAAAACTAATTTCTTTCCATTCAAGATGCAATTTATCTTACGACGTTACTTCCTTGGGTCTTCTCCATTAGATTGATCAAAGTCATAGAACTCTTCACCAACACATTCATAAGCCACACATGAGGACTCACTTATTGGAATGAGTTTTGGTAAAGAGAAACAAAAGCTCAAGAGCATTAAGCATTTTCTAGATGGTGAAACAATGCTTGTCATCTATAAAATACGAGGGAGGGCTCACCAAATGATGAGCACAAACAGATAGGAATAGTTTTAATGTGATTAAATTTAAATATTTGGAATGTTTTTAATGTCATTTGTTTTTAATATGATTAAATTTAAAAATTTAAGTTAAAATTAAAAATGAAAATATGGACCAATTCTTTTTAATTAAATAAAAGAGTGAAAACTAATAACAATATCAAAGAGTTATTAAAACACTAAATCTAAATACAAAATTTAATGACATTTTATTATGAAAGCTAAGTAATCTTCAATAAATGTTGCAATAGAATTAACTCTGAAATTTTATAAAAATTCACGTGATATCTTTTATTGAATTAAATAGAAAACCATATAAAGAGTTCATGACAAAAGCTGAGAGCTCTTAAAAAAACATATAAAAAAGTTAACGATAACAACTAAGATCTATAAAAATAATTAATTACATTTTATTACGAAAGCTAAATCAATCTTGGTTCTTGCTCCTCTATCACAAGGATTAAGGCTTTCTAATTATTGGGAAGAAAGCTATTAGTTGTGAAATTGAAGCCATTTGTTTTGTTTGTTGTGTTCTAAATGTCATAGTAGAGCACATGTAAAGTTGGATAATGTAGCCCCGGAGGGGGCGACACGCGGCGATGCTTTGCCACATGGCTCAGCATTAAGCCACAACTTAAATGTTGTAGGTCGCTCCCCATCTCTTCAACATTTACGATGGTAGCTGACCATTATAGCCGCTATACGGAGGTGGGACTTCTCTCTAGTGCGAATGCACTAGCACAACCAACATTCAATATGACAGAGTTAATAAGAAGCCATGCGATGCCGTCATTTGGAAACTTGAAAGTTGGAGAGCCTGGACAGAGTTGGTTCATTCTCGTTTTGGACCTCCCCGCCGGTTGGGAGCTCTGGTGTAGTTTTCTCTGTATCTCCATTCACCCCTCATCTGCAATGACAAGGAAGCGAGGCAGGCCTCGTCGAGGCTCAGCCTGGTACACCCACAAAGAGCAGAGACAAAGAAGGCAGAACCTTGAGCGTGCTCTGTCAATGGCGACTTCCATCCTCCGACAGAGAGCACGAGCCGACCGCTTGGCACTCCATGCCATTATAGTTGAGCCTGGGATAGAGCATAGCACACACACCCTTGTAATTGAGCTTGGAAGCTGTCTGAAGGGAGGAGTTGTGGACGAGTTTCCAACCTGTTATGTCGAAGAAACGCCGTACTCGAAGGATTTCACGACCACCCTGGAACCCCAAGCCATTGTGCCTGAAACACAGGCTGGAAGCGTTCTGAAGGGCGAGCCTATAGAAGAATTCCCAATTTGTTATGTCGAAGAGATACCATGGACGGGTGACTACAGCCCCAACCGCCATGCTGAGAAGGTAACAAGCGAGGATGAGGCTCGGGACAATGCTTGCGCAGAGATGAATGTGGACGAGACCAGAGCAGGGATGAACGTGGACGCGGCCAGAGCAGGAATGAACGTGAACGAGGCCAAAGCAGGGATGAACGTGGAAGTGGGGAATAAAACCTTTGGCGAGGTAGTAAACAATGATTTGCATGGTCCACTCCTCCGTGTAGAGCATCTAGCTCTCGTGTTCGAACTCCGAGGCCACATGATAGACCAGGAGCACAGAGCCCTCCTCATGGGACAACGTCTGGACCTGCTCCTTGACGCGTACTCCAATGCTCCAACAAAGCGAAAATGTCCAATGTGCGCGCAACCGTTTGCCATCCCAGCCAGATCCATGTGTTAGAAAGGCAATGGCGACAGGTCACCGGGTATCCGAGTTCTCCTATGCTAGTTTGTTTTTTCATCATGTTGTTGCTCAATGTTAACTTGAACTATGGCCATCTATCCTGGTTTCCTTCGGGCATGACAGAGGGCAAAACAATTTTTAGCTTATCTTCCTATACTTATTTCACCCCAAACTATGCTGGTTTCCGGTAAAACGACAGCATTTTTGGTGGCTCAGGACGACAATATCTCTGTGTATTTTTGTCAATGTTTCTCTGTTAACTTAATATACCAGGTACTATCCTTTTTTACTTAAAAAGAAAGAATAAAGTTGGATAATGTATGAAAATAATATACAATTAAACTAAGTTTGGTCCATACCCCTCCATAGAATAGATATTGTGACCTGAGTGCAATAGAAATCCAAATTTCTAACACCGTAAGAAACGGTAAGCTTCAACTCCATAATTTCTCAACTCTGGAGAGAGGTTGCATACCAACAGAGATGTCTACAACATTGTAAGACTGATAACTTTTACAAATAAATGTAAAAAAATCCAATAAAATTATCGTATACTTTAGTTATGATCTAAAGCACAATAGCTTTGATTCACATAATTCAGTTTTGGATAAAGTTCAATTATGCTTTGAAACATAGTAACTTTGATACACATAATTCAATTTGGAATAGTTCTTAATCAATGATTTTAAACATATTTGTCTTGTAAATAAATGTTAATGAGTCGAGTCCAAAATTCATGAACAAACAAAACAATTCAGTGTTGTAAATTTCCAAAAAATATTAAAATTCTTCCAACCATGTAGGAATAATCAAACAAAAACAAAATACATTAGTGGGATGCCATGATTGAGGTAGGCAATAACAATATATAAATGGAATATTATGGGAAGAGCAAATCAATATTACTCTTCCACAAAGGGACACAATATACTGCATTTACATTGACAAATTTCTTTCTGCAATCTCCTTGAAGGGGGCGGAATGAATTTATAGAGGGAAACCTCAAGGTTCCATCAAAACTATAACAATAAGAAGCTTCAAATCACATATTCATTTGTCATAGATGTTCAACAATATTATATAAATCAATACATTCTCATTGCCCAAATCACTCAGAGTTGCTCTATACTCTCTCCTTGAGGAACCATGAAGTAGGAACCGAAAAGGATTCAAAACCTCGCCCCGGTAAGTAGAAAGTTTTAAAAAAATACAGAAACACGTGCTTTGGAGTCAAGACTTTCTATTAACATTCAGTAAATACGATAAAGACCTACGAAATGCACAAACATTCTTCAAAACTTACCAGATAAAATAGTAAATGAAGCTTTCAACATTTTCAACACAAATAGAATGAAATGCACAAGTATATGATGCCATAAAGGACAAGTTATGATATAAAACAACAAATTTGCACAATAATGACCAATATTTCTAGCATTTTTGTATATGAAAGTATGCCAAGCATTGACATTGAAAGTCTTGGACGGGCTAAAGTACATCAAACTCTGGATCAAATATGGATCGTCTAGCACCAAAAAAAAAAAACTCGAATTTACCACCAATGTACTCAAATTTTCTCTAAAATTGATGAAGTAGTGTAATTCAAAACACAGAGATATTCAAGAATATTTTATTTAAAACCAGATTCTTCATAATTACATAAGGACATTTCTATAGTATTATACCTCCTTATGGCCACTATAGTCATTGCGACTTTTGCAGATGATAATCATGTAGGCATTGATCGTTCAGAAACATCTGCTATAAAGAGAGAGTAAATATCTTTACAATTGTTGCAAACATGCACCTACAACTTGCATGTCTCCAAACACATGTCATAGAATTTCGTATGTTTGTTCTTATGGCTTTGTAATATAAAAAATTAAACCCTTATAACATAGTTTTTATGAATACGCCATGTCTAAATTCTTTTGCATTCTCAATTTCTATCAATATGCCACGTCTCCAACTACTCTCATGCTCCAAGGCTAGCTTATATGGTCCTTTGTAATATTATCATTTTTTCTTCTTCCAACGTCTAGGTTGATCGACACAAAGGACTAAATTGTATAGTATTGCTTCATTTTCTTAATTATAGATTTTTTTGTTTAAAGCGGATCAGTTTTATTACCTTTTACGGATTCTGCCCTGTGATTTTTAGGGTTCAGGATCACATGAGGGAAATTACATGTTCATGGTTTTATCACTGCAATGATGTCTATATGTGATGATATTTCGTTATATTTTGCTAATGTAGAGATTATATGTGATGGGATTTCCTTATACTTTGCTAATGTAGAGATTCAAATGCCTAATATGTTTCATTTGTGGCATTGGCATGGAATGCCTTGGATCATTGGTTTTTGCAAACGAGGGTCTAGAAGAGTTTTCAAGTGCCATATACTTGAGCTCTAAAGTGCATTTTGATGCCTTAATTTTTTTTTACAAATTGGGCACGATTATGGGGTCTTTTCCTAATCTGTGGCTAGAGGATGTGCATGGGGAAGTATTTGGAAAACATTGCACACTAGCAAAAGATCTTTGTTTTCCTGTATCACAATCGAGTCTTGTGTTTGAGTTCATGTTTTTGTATTGGAAAACAAGAGAAGGTGTGGCAGAAGATGATCAGTTACTGCATGCTCCCTAGATGTGTCTCTCCTGCAATGTCCGAGAATTCGTTCCCAGTGACAATGATAAGGTCGACTTTCATGTAGCCCAAACGTATGAGTGACATGCAGGTAGTGGTATTGGACAATACTTACGGCCTCTTCCTTCGGATTCCCGAGGAGAAGATGCAGATATCATGTCCTCTTTTAGTCGCCTCCTAAAAAACTCTCTGCCTCCAATAGTCTCTGCAATATCTCACAAGGGAACCTTGATGTCTCCCCAAACAATACCAATGCCAATACCATTGCCACTAGATTTGGAAGGAGAGAAACTCATGATAATGATAATACAAATCAAATTTATGATGTTTTTGTCTCTTCTAAAAAGAGATCTCTCCGTGAAAACAATAATATGTCAGCAGATAACGAGACTCATATCTGGACAAAACGTGAGAGGCATAAGAAGATAAGGACCATGTTCTCCACTTTCCACTCCTTGTTGTTGCACTTTCCCATTAAGGTACCTACTAATTAATACTCACACCCTCATCTTCTCTTCCTATCTTCATTTCATTGTATTAATCATTTTACATCTCGGTAAAGAAAATCTTATGCGTGTCTTTCTATTTACAACTCCTTTATGCCTGTTCTGCTTGTGATCTTGAATGGCCTCAATATCTCTATTGAATTTCGACAACAAACAAACAAATCCACCATACTAGATGAATCTATCGACTATATCAAATCTCTCCAAAAGTCACTACAAGCGCTACAAAATCAGAGACTAGAGAGGGAGGGAAACAAGAGAGGGGCTTGGAAAAAGAAAAGCTCTTTGGATGCGCTCTACTACTAAGGATGTGCTTTGCTACTAAGGATGGATTCCTATTCACTGTCAAGAATAGCTAGAACAACTAAACCATTATGTCGGAAGGAGATAGATGATCTGCCTAATTTTCAATGGACAAGCGCACTTCACGATGATGTTTTTCCACCTAGTCTGCGCGTTTGGACTGCAACCATGGCTACTGTGCCCTATGGCTAGAGATTTAGAGCAATTGCGAAGGTTATGGATTGAAGTCCCTACAGGAAGCTACAAAATCCTTGGAAAAAATGATAGTGTCAACCCCTGGTTCTTAGCAATGAAATTCTCCTAATGATGGTTGGAGCACTAGAATGAGAGAAAAGGTATGAATAATGAAATCAATATCTAATCTATTTTGTACACTATAAATTTCTGGAATTAGTTATTGTGTATAAGCAACATTTTCATGTTCAAAGACCTTTATAGCTCATCTGCTCTTTAATTGATCCAAGAAATAAAACATTCAATACAATGATACGTAGTACCTAGGAACTGCAGGAATTGCAGATTACGAGATTTTTTGGGGATTTACCAGTGTCCAGATGTGATACGTGGTACCTGAGAACTGCAAGAATTGCAGATCGTGAGATATAGCTAGGTTTTTTTGGGGATTTACCATCATACAAATGTGATACATGGTACCTAGGAACTGTAAGAATTTTAGATCATGATATTTTTTTGGGATTTACCAGCGTCCGAATGTGATAAGTGGGAGTTTTAAGTTCTTTTTTTTTTTTTTTTTTTTTTTTAATTTTATTAATTTTTTTTTAATAAATGTCATGTCCAGGTAGGGATATTTAGTCACATCTACCTGTGTGACCAATCACATAATATAAATTGGAATTCAAAAAATTATGAAAAAGATTTTCAAATTAAAAAAAAAATCATTTTAATGAAATTATTTTTAAAAACCTTATAAAACACAGGAGAATTGTTTTTTAACATAATTGAGCCAAACTTTGTTTGACCGCTAACCAATGGTTATATTCCTTGCTTTGGGAGGGACTAATAAGACATAAAATATGCAACTAGATTTATCAAAACATAATGATAATTTTACCTCTCTCATCTGGTGGCTTAGTTGTTGTAAGCAGGATGTTTGGACATCCTCTCCAATCCATCCCCACGTATGGGTACTGTACAATATCAAGGACATGGTTTTTCTCTCTGGCCAAAAAGTCACATAAAACCCTACCTAACGAAGTACATGACAAGTTGAACTGGCCCCTCTTGGGAAACAACTACCCCCACATGCGCATACACACATCAAACATAGGCTTAGCAGGAAAGCGGGNTGTGTTTGTTGTACCTAAAGGCACCGCTAGGTTAAATTTTTTAATTGCAAATTAAGCGATGTGATGTGTCAATATGAACTCATCGGTGCTACCGTGTTATTGGAGAACCATAATTTTGTTTTGCGGTGCATTAGGTTGTGTAGAGCACCAATAATGAAGAGTCCAATAAAACGCCCTGGCATGCCAAATCGTTCAATATTTTTCCTGGTGTGGTTCTTTTAACAACATTGGTACATTTGGTTAACAAGGATGCACCGCTATGCTAAAATTTATGGCACACAAGCTTACCGGTGTGCCTTGTTAAACTGCAAGCACTGATGTGTTAGTTCTACCAAAGCACCAGAATGTTATCTAGTGGTGCATCATCTTTCATAATGCACCGATGACGAGGCCTCACAAAAAATGCACTGCTATGTTTATTTTTTTAAATTTATCATTGTGCTTCTCCTTTAACAACATCAATGTTTACTGTTAGCACTTACGCATTGGTGCTCCTCATTTATTGTCACATTGCCATGTGTTTTAGCAGTGTGGCCCATTAGACTCATCGTGTTGATAGAGTGTGGAATATTCGACCCGGTGTCATGCTCTTTACGATACCGGTGTGTTTGCTGGACCTATGGGCATTGCTAGGTTAAATTGTTTAATTGCAAAGTGGTGTGATATGTTACTATGAATGCACCAATTGTACCTTGTCATTGGAGCATCGATGTTTTGTTTAGTGGTGTGTTGCGAATAATAGAGCACTAGTAATGGGGTGTCCAACAAGACACCCCGCTATGCCAAGTCGATCAATATTTGTTCCAGTGCGGTTCTATTAACAACACCAGTGCATTTGGTTAAAATGGTTGCACCACTACGTTAAATTTTATGTGTCTAAAATGTAGTGGTGCTCTTAATTAAATGCAATGCACTGACGCTCCAATGTTCAAAGAGCACCGAAATGTTGTTTATCGGGTGTTGTCTTTTACAATGCACCGAGTGTGGGGCGTCACAAAACACACACCTCTTTGTTTTTTTTGTTTAATTTATCGCGGTGCTCTTCCTTGAATGACACCAATGTGCATGTTTAGATTAGGCACACCAGAGGCCATGCTTATTGTGAATTTAATGCAGGATGCACCGCTTCAGGTTTGTTATCGCACATATTGTAGGTTGGGCAAAGCCCGACCCAATATACAAGAGTGAGACAACTATGGGAGTAACTACCCACTACCACCTTAGATAGATACTACCCTCGCTTTAGTGATGACAATTCACCACAAGGGGGGGATCTCAGTGACCCTAGGGGGATTGAGATTGAAAGTGGTAGAATGACCAATGAAGCCCTTATAAGTCAAGTTTGAAGGTGGAAAAGGGCTTGGAAATAAGTCTTGTTGACGAAGAGAGGTTGTCAAAGTGTTGTGTACTTGTAAGATAGCATTAAACCTACCCGAGACAAGATAATTGATCGAGATACAAGCCAAATAACCAAGGGGACAAGCAAGGAAAGTTTGTTGTCGTAAATTGCAACAGTATATCAACAAAGTAGATTAGCAAATGGATACAAAATACATTTCCAAAAGTCAAGTAAAAGGTATTGTTATCCCCAGTTCCTAGGGTTAACTAAGTAGATGATGTCTCGAGGCCCTCAGGCTGCAGACATGGAGTACCGAGAGAAAACTTGACCAGTAGTGTCCACTTGCATAGACAAAGACCCACCTGACCACCATAGTTCGAAGTTCATCAAGAGGGTATCCACCACATCCACTAGCTTTCAAAAGACATTGTATCTTTCTCCATGAGGTACAAGTAAGGTATTATGGTGAGTTTCATTTCAATATTTGAGGCATTTGAGTATGTTGCATTCTAAACTGCTTTTGATTATGTAGTGTATGCTTGGAAATTATGCTCTTTGCCCTATTTCACTTTGGTGGTTGACATTGTGCCCTAGTGAGTGGGTCACCCTTAGGGATAGTTTTGCTACTTGGAGGTCCTCTTGACGGTTCATCGTGCCATTCTCGACCATACTTGTCACTTTCCACACTTGATCCCCTCATCTCCTTACCTTTTGGGATCTTCAGGTGTACTGAACCAAGAAGGGATTGTCCCTCATTTCATGGGAAGAAGGGGTTGAAATCCCAGAGGCCTCTAGCTGGCAAAAGATAAAATCCAATCATGAACCTTCTATATGCTCGCCCCGGGATCTCGAGGACAATGAAATTTATCTCACAAGAAACTGATGGGACCCGTAAGAAAACAACAAATGCAAAAATTCCAACGAAGGTAGAGCGTGTGTGGGTAATGTTTTTCATGCTTAGGTAGAAGTCCCACATATCGTCTTCAACTTGGGGAAGCGTGATGTAACCAAGGTAGATTCAAGGTGGGCACTGTTTTTCATGCTTAGGTAGAATCCCCACCTTAGCTTCAACCTGGAAACATCTTAAAAGAATAAAAGGCAATAAATGGGCTTGGAAAAAGGTTGCATTGCAAACGAAGGTGCAACACACCCTCTACAAAGGCACCCATAAATGAGACACTACGATCCCTTGTATGTCATGAACCCCATGCCCAAAGGTCTTGCCCCCATCCATGTCACTTCATCCACATGACTTAGAGAGGGTTCCACTTGGGAAACACTCCTAAACTTGAGGTACAATTCACCCATTAGGTCACTTTCTCAACCCTCCCATACCTAAACTTGGAAAATTGCATAGGGTCTTTTATCACTTGTTTATTTTGATGAGGTGGTTTGTATGTACTTGCTTAGATGGCTCTTTTATTGATTTGATTTACTCATCATGATGCATTTGAATTGAAACACTTGGAGGGTGTATTCATTGTCTTTGCAGGACCTAGTTGGTGGACAAATTTGGAAGAACAAGCCTAGCTTGGGCTTCCTTGGGGCTTGAATCCCATGGGTTGGATACCATGGCCCATGCACCGAACGACAATGCTAGCCTTTGGAGGCCTGAGGAGTTACCATGGAGGAAATGACCCAGCCCTTAGCCAACCAAACAATTTTCTCTTGAGGCTAAGACGTCACTTTTGAGGAGGTTGACGTCACCCTAGGGCTAGGGTTGTGGTGGTGGTGTTGTTACTGCTTGACACTTGGCACGTTTTGATGGGAGAAAGCTTGGCTTGGAGGAGGAAGACCTAGCGCTTGAGAGGGAAGCCCTAGAAGGCCTAAGGACTTCCATCTTCTACTCCAACGACTTGCAAAAAAGTGCCAAAAAGTTGCCCTAGGAGGGTGATGTCTTACTTTTAGGGTTTCTTTCATGTGCAAATTATGAATGAAATATTATCAGTCTAAAAGGGGAAAAGCAAGGGTTGTTGTTCCCTTACTTTGTCGTTTACCCTAAAGATAAGTGGACAAGCACTTGTAGGAGGATTTATATAAATAAGAATCATTTTATTTCATATGATATAACTCTCCCATCTTGGAGAGGATTCTTGGCTGAAATTTGCGCCCTACTTGGGAAATTTTGTCTATCTCTCTTGCTACTATCTCTTGCTATGGTTTGATTTGGCTATCAAATGAAGAAGTAAGGCACTATCTTTCTTGGAGGCTATTTCTTGCTTTTATGGTGGATTTTCTTGGTTAAAAGGGGTTTATCTAGTTAATTATTGGACTAGATAAGGGATCTTTCATGTTATTGCTTCTTTTATTTGTCACAATGTTAATTTGCTAAGCTTTTGGGGAGTATAATGGCATACAACCCCACTAATCCTTGCGGAGTAAAAAGGCTTACACCCCCAAGGAAGTAGCACAACTAGCTCTTTCATTTTCAAAGACTCCATAACCCAATAGTTAAAGGCACTTAATCTCTTGCATTAGAGAAATAAAATCATTGCATTGGGATACGTAGAATTAAAAGATATCGAAATTGTTTAAGTTGAAATATTTTCTACATGTTATAAGCTTTCTTGTGCCCTAAGGGTATCCTATTTTAGCCAAGGATTTCATTTTTGCAATAAATTTAATTCTATAGCCATTAGAGTTGTAGAAAAATTCACTTTATTTCATCATTTACTCACTTTTCAACCATGGAATTTGACTTCTAAACCTAGATTATTATTCTATTGGTCACGGACTATCTTTTTTACGGTTTACTTGTTGATTTTTATGGTTGGAGATTTTTGTTGTATCAATTGTTTTCTATAGCCATAAGGCTGACCTAACACTTTGTTGATAACTTCATTTGGCAACCCTAATTTACTGTCAAAGTTCATGCTTAAGTGTTGGAAAGTTACCTATTGTTTTGGTACTTCATTGTCCAATAATTATTTGACAATTTTGATGGTTAAATATGAAATAACTAGCTATTTTACTTGTTGATATATATTTCTTGACTATTGCAAATAGGGCCAACAATCCTAACTTGCTTGTCCATTGGATTGTCTAGTTTGTATCTTGTCTTTTCTTGTGTTTCGGGAAGGTACAACCATCTTCCGCAGGTACTCAAACACTTGGAAAGGTCATAAACCACCTTTGAAGTCAATTTTCAAGCCACTATCCACTTAGTAACCTGACCTATAGGGGCATCTCTTCATAAGTATCACTTTCCATCTCATTTCCCCCCAGGGTCACCCTAGACTCCCCCTTGTGTCAAAATTCTTCCTTCATAGAAGCGAGGGAGGGTTTATCTGAGGTGATAGTGGGTAAGTTCTCCCACCGTTATCTCCATCGAGTGGATTGGTTCGGGCTTTACCCAACCTACAATTTGTGCAATAAGAGGTACTAGGCACCAAGCTAGCAATGACTAGTTTAACTTCCATTGAAAAGAGCAAGACTTTATTGGCGTTTAGGGTTGTTTATTTGATTTTATTAGTAGGATATTATTAGAGCCAAGTGGTTGTAGAAAACAAATTCTAGAACAACAGATTCCAACCACAAAAATCAACAAGTAAACCATCAAAAAGATAGCCAATGAGTAGTAGAACAATAATCTAGGTTCACAAGTAAATTTCAGCGATGGAAAAGTGAGCAATAGATTAAAGAAAGTGAGTTTTGTTGAAGTTATAATGGCTGTAGCATTAAGTTAATTGTAGCAAGAGAATTCCTTAGCCAAAGTAGACGGCCCTAGGGCATAAGCAAGCTTACAAGACTTAGAAAATATTCCAACTTGAACAATTATAATATCTCTGAATTTCACATATACCAATGCAATGATTTTATTTCTCCAATGCAAACATAGACAAGTCCCTTATAAATGGGTTATGGAGTCTCTTGTGTAAGAGCTCGGGTTTGCAACTTTTCTAGGGGTGTAAGCCCTTTTACTTCCTAAAGCATGCAAAACCTAGTAAGGTAAATCTAAGAGGGTGTAAGCCCTTTTACTCATCCTAACAACCTTTGCAAATAGCTTATCTAGTTAACATTAATGATAGACTTGGTGGAAGGTGTATGCCCCTATACTCCTCCAAGGGTTTAAACAAGAACAATCGTGAAACAACAAAGAAACACCAACAACATGCATAAATTCCTTACCAATTCCAAGAGATATGCAAGAAAAATCCTTATCTACCAAGAATATTCCATCACCATAGCAAGAGACCAGCATCCAAGAGGTAGTGCACCACTTCCTTCCACAAGACAAGTAACTAGCATCCAAATAACATCAAAGAGAGAGATATGTGATTTGTCCAAGAGGGGCGAAAATTTCAGCCATGTATATGTAATCCTCAAGTGAGATTGTTATGTCTAAAAATGAAATGAGTATGGTCTTATTTATACTTGACCATGAAAAACAATTTGTCCACACAACATTAGGGTAAACCACAATTTAGGGAGGCCGACCTCCTAAATTTCCCCTTTACAATTCAAAATTTGATTTTACATAAAGAAGAAAACCCTAAAAGATGACATCATACCCCCTAGGGTGACATTTTGGCATAATCAACAAATCATTGAGCTCTCTAAAGGAGATGTTCATCCTTCAAAGGCCATATCTCCATGCCTAGTCATCATCAATCATCACCACCATACAAACCCTAGCCTTCCATATGTTACGTCATGCCCCAAAAGTGCAGTGTAAGGCCTCCAAAGGAAAGTCGTTGGGGCTAGGAAGGCTAGAAAACCACTTGTAGGGGATCCCTAAGTACCTCCAAAGGAAATGTCTCTTATCCAAGTGTCCAAGAAGCAAGGCCACATCATCCATCATGTGGGCTTCAAGCCCCAAGTGAAGGTCCAAGTGATCTTGTGCCTTCACAAAATGTCTTTCACTTGTCAAGGCCCTGCAAAGACAAGCAAGTTTGCCCTCCAAGGGCTCACAAGTCACACACATCATTTAAATAAAGCCATATCTAAAAAAATAACCACACAACCATGTGTATCAAATCCCCTCTCTCAAAATAAAGAAATGCTCAAAGACTTTATGCAACTTGCCAAATTTAGGTATGGGAGGGTTGTCATGGTGACCTATTGGGTGAATCATTCCCTAAGTTAAGGAGTGTTTCCTAGGTGGACCCTCTCTAAGTCACGTGAAGAGTATGAGGTGGATAGGGATAATACTTTTGGGCATGGGTTTTCTTGACATAGCAAGGCTTATATTGTCTCATTTATGGGTGCCTTTGTAGAGGGTGTGTTGCCCTTTGTCCACTATGCATGATTTTTCCAAGCCCTTTTTCCATTTAATTTATTAGAGTGTTCCCAGGTTAAAGCTAAAGTGGGACTTCTACCTAAGCATGAAAAACATTTCGCACCTTAACTCTACCCTAGTCACACTTGTTAGAATATAGAAGATGGTGTGTTCGTTTTACCATTGACGATACCCTCGTCACCCAACCATAAGTCGAAGCCTCCCTCCGAGCACCTTAACCTTGACCTGAGAATTCCTTCGGAAGAAAACCCTAGGCTAGATAGCCAAACAAAGAGTAGCGCATCAATCCCCAAGGATAGCGCATCACAAAAGACTGATCAGATGTTCCAAACCCTAGCCAAGAGATATCCAAGCCAATACTGAAACTAGTTGTTGTTGCAGCTGCACCTGCAACCCTCCTCCAAACCTGCGCACTAGACTGCAACTGCAGTGCGCACCAACTGGGAAACTAAAATTCTGAGATGTTGTCAAATGAGAACTGGCGCCCTGTATTTATAGTAATCCTGCCAGTTTGTTGGGGCCGACTTCTCCTTCCGGGTATGTGTCTGTTCAGTATATTATTATTAATTATGGCTGACTTCTTCTCTTGGAGGCTAATAGCCTAATATAAATTATCTTCTTGAACCGACAAGGCTTCTAGGGTTATTAGCCAATTCATTAGGGTTTCTCTTGCTTCCTAGAGTCTTCTATTCTCATCAGGTTCACACATGGGGGTAAATACCTCCTGCAGCTACCATAATATTAACACTCCCTCCTAGCTAGAGAGGTATTTACAGATAATGGTCTGGATCACAAAACATACCATTTACC
>JZKD02S2258376.1:145127-165882 GCA_000966675.3 Picea glauca | reverse complement strand
CCTCTAGTAACCCTGTTTACCCCTCTTTGGCCCTGGCTATAGTCTAACGGGGTGGTTTAGACCATTAAGCCTCCTCTTCTGGAGCTCCTATTTGGAAAGGGACATTACATATGACTACTAGAAACTTTTTGTTGAGTGCTCATCCTCATGCTTCCATGCTCATACTCCCACTCTGTCACACGCTGGTCTGATGCACTGTTGAGTGCTCACTCTGCAGTGTGTTCTCTGTTGGGAGGTGTTTTTGACCATGCAAGCCACTGTTAGAAAGAGCACATTCTATACATGCAATCATCACCTAGATAAAATAAATATTTCTCCTTTCCTATTGTCATGCTCATGGATGCATTGAGAGAAGGCTCGGTCTGCTTGCCTGTGGGAATCTCTTGTTCGGTCTTTACACTTGATCTAATGTCAAGTCTACACTTGCGGATGTCTCCTGTTTGGATCAGGCTCTGCAATCCTTTCGAGTGCCTTGGTCTCCCTGCTTGCACCCTGTCGTGTTTTTGCACACAATTGCACAATCGACAAAACTCTCTCTGTTGCAATTTTTTCCAGAGACTGCCAAATTGTGCCGGATTGAATTAGGAGACTCTATTGCCAATGTCTTAATATTATTTGAATTATATTTAATTCTTATTAACCTTTTTCTATGTTCTTAATATAGGAACCTTTAATAATAAAAATAAATGACATTTTATTCCATCATTCCATCATTCTTTCTGTTCTTTCCTCTCTGTCTTTGTTGGACTGTTCCTCTTCTACCCTTCTCGAGCCAAACAATTCCTTGGCCACAATCCCTGTTTATGTGCCCACATCGAATCAACTCTTCAATGTGTTTCAGATGCTGACTTCTTCTGAGACTCCTGATACCATAATAAATTACACACATAATGCTCAAAAGAATGGAGAGAGAAGAGATAACTTTGATATTATTCAATGTGTGTCATAGAACACATTACACAGGAGAGAGAAGAATTAAGTCCGGGAACCACTTATTACATAAAGTAATTTGTGACTAATTAACCTCAAGTCACACATTAATCTATGACACAACATCATAAAGTATCTAAGCAATAACTTGAGTCCTAATTAAATACATGACCATTATTAAATATTCTAGTACTTTCAGTGTTTCATGTTTGTTTTCTTCATCCTAACATCATTTTTTGCCAATCTTTCCTAAACTTTTAATATTTAAATTGTGTCATATGAAATTATAGTTTGATGGATAAAGAAGTTATGCCCGCTCTTATTAAATTTAATTTAGTTTTCATCTTTTGTAACTCATGTATTGTATAATTTTCACATGTTTTGTTTTTTGTCTAGTGTACTTTAATTCATGAATACTGCTTTCTACTTGATGTTTTATTTTCTGGAATATAAATTTTGTAAATTACAAATACCTTTTTGGTGACTTAGCTATGAATTTGAATATTTTATAGTGCAATTAGTCAAATTATTAGTAAGATGTTCGTTATATTTAGATTCCTTACTATGATTTCTCTTTGATACAGATGGAAACTGCACGAAAAATTCTTTCATTTCATAAAGAAGAGAGGCCATCAGATCAAACTTCAAATAATACTCCACAGAGCACACTTCTTGAGTTTATTAGTAGCAGTCAAACATTGCGTGTGTGGTCAATTAATCCTTCAATAATGGAAAATTTAAATACTGAACAACGTCAGAAGAGCAGACAGCTTGATGAATGGTGGAAGCAAGTAACAAAAGGTATGTGAAATGTTGATACAATGTTGCATTTAAAAATGTCCCTTTTGGACTAAGTGTATAAAAAGTAATTCATCCTTGATAAGTTTGATCATGCAATGTGAGAGGATGAGAAATACAACGTCTCTTGAGAAAAGGTCACAATCTTACATGTGACTATTACTATCTAATGTTGAATATACAAATCAAGTTATTTATATTAACACTGTATATACATATCAGTGTTGCATGTATCGCGATATTATTGGAGTTATCGCAATAATATTGCCAAAACCGACCTTGGTGATAATATCGCCTGAAATAATCGCGATGATCTCAAAGTTTGAATTTATCACGATAATTTCAGTAATTATCGCGATAATATGAAAATTATCGCCCTGTCTGCATCAATTTCACCTTATAACCAGATTCTTGGTCTTTTAACCCTCATTTTGCAAAAGTGAGTCGGGTGGCAATTAATGGTATTGGTAATATGAAAAGTTGACATTTCCTTTATCTTTCCTTTTTATCCTTTTACTTAAATTTTTAACATTGCCATTAATTGTTTTAGGATGTTTGAGAGTGGTTCCAACCTCATTGGACTTCATATGGAGAAAGTAGAATTTCATATCCCATTCAAAATTCAGCATGGGATTGACGTTTAATCAAGAGCACCAATCCCTTTATGGAACTTGATGTTGGTGGTATTGATTGTTGAACTCTTCTGTCACGGCCTTAGCAAAAATGTACCCTTCTCTCAAACCAAAATCATTGATTAAGTGTGTTCAGCTTTTTCTACCATATTATAAGGCTTGGATTAGGCAGTTTCATCACAATAGGGTGGTGCTAACTGATGTCCCTAGAGGATTGCGGTAGAGGCAAAGGGTTATACTAATGATGATGATCCTTATATAAGCGATGGTGGAACATTGCTTGTCATTTAAATGTTCTTGCTCATTTATTCATAATGCTTTCTTTCAAAGTTTCAATAATCTTTTGGAATCATGGTTTGGAATCTTTAAAATATAAATTTTTCATTAAAATTTAAATATTTTATGAATTTGCCGAGTCATTGAAATCTGATTGGTCTGAGTCAATCTGAGTCCGAGATTTAAAACATTGGATTGAGCTCTGAGGATACTGTGACCCTTTTCCATCAAGAAAAAAAGAAAAATCCGTTGTTTTCATTTCCATGATTCATTTGATGAGATACATTTATTTTTGTTTGGATGTGATTTTGTATTATCCCGTCAGGACTTATGACTTAGGACAAATATCATATTTCAGTATCGATGTTTGATGTACCACTTGACATCTTATATTGCAGTTTTGTTTTCATATTTATCTGACAATGTGTTTGTTTGATGTTGATGTTGCTTTAGAAGTTTAAAAAATTGAAAAAAATGATTATTTTTGTTGTTTTTAATGTTTCCCAGTAATTTCTGATATTTTCCCCGATATTGCCGATCATTTCAATTTTGGAGCCCCGACGATAAATTCCCGATAATGATAAATGCAACATTGATGCATATGACTTATTGCTAAACATTAAATTGAAATTTGTAATCTTGAGGTTGTAGGCACATGACATGGCCCTCCCCCTCACTCCTTTACCTTAAATGGGATGACTACAAAGCATAAGATGCAATCAAGTAATGTGATGTTTGTAGAATTGCATTCACATGTCACTTTCCTTCACTGTTAATCCATCCAAAATGATCCTTTCAGGATTTTGACTATAATAGTATTCTGGCCTATAATTCCTTCTTTGCCAATTTCTAGTAAATCGATAACGGTGACATCAATCACTGAAAATGGGGGTGTTGATATATACCATATTGGTTTCTCTTTATCTTTCATGTTGTCTTCGGTAACTATTGACTGTCATAATAAAGTGAATGTCTATATGGCGCAAACTTTGTAGGCTTTACCTCCTCCCTCTGTCCTATATGTCTTTGATCTTGTCTACAACCTTTTTAGTTGGCTTGTAAAGAGGACAAGAACAACTTACAATAATACTCAAAGTGGAGAGAATAATACTCAATTGCAATACAATATATTAGGCTAGCCCGAGATAAGATATCATACCTCTCTCCAATACATCATCTTTTGGATACATTAGTATTAATTCTATTGAGTTGTTAGGGTGGTCTAACTACCGAACATGAGTGGGAACTTTTAATAGTTACATATTTGTGACATGTTATATCACTAGCATTAGAGTTTAGTAACAAAATATGGTCATATGATACAAAAGTACATTTATTATTTTTTAATGTTGAAGCTCATTGTTTTATTAATATTTTATAATGAAGCTCATTGTTTGTTCCTCAAACCCCCTCCAAGGCTTGAGTTTCAATATCTTCAAAATCATTATCCTATTGCAAAAGAAATCATTAATTGTCCCAAAGCTCAATGTTTGATGCCTTCACACCTCCTTAGTGGAGAGTTGAAATTGTAGCAAAACTTGATCCTTGATCCAAAACTAAGTACCTTGTCTTGTTTCTGACACTCGTCAATTGTTGCTTTTTAGTGTCCCTCCATGTTATTAAACCCTTATCAGTTGGGTTTTTCACCAGCCTAGAAACACCTGCTAAATAACAAAAGGGTTTTGGCTTATCCCAACCATTCATTCACAAACTAGTTTGAAAACCTCATATTGGTTGAGTCCCATCCATTGATACATCTAGGTAACTAGTTGTGAAGCTCATTGGTTCTCTAGAAGAGTCACCTGGATACATGAGGTATCTTCGCTTTTTTGCTTCAATAACAATGTTTTGCCTAAAGGATTTTAGGCCAAACTTATTGCAGCCCAAATGTTTTTCCCCATGGCTTTTACACAAACCCTGTTGTAGCCAAAGTGTTTTGCGTTATACCTTTTAGGTAGATTCTGTGGCAGTAAAATTACAACATACATTGGTGGAGACACACAACTTTCAACTTTGTAAATAAATTTCACATTTACTGTGGGTCCTAAGCTCACAATTGGATCAAATCTTATATGTCAACCAAGACCAAGTCACATCACGAATCCAACAAACGTCTTTTGACTTATTCGTTGCACCTGGGTGACTTAAAAAAAGCCACATCTTTCTCTTGTTAAAGGTGTCGATCACTTCAGTCACCTCCTTGTCAAATTGGAGAGGCCGATTTGTGTTACTTGATGGTTGACATAAGCGATGGGATGGCAACTAACATTGTCATTGGAGTTTGGTTGGTGGATTTGTATTGAAGACATCAGTCAATGATGGTAATGGATCCAAGATTGTTGTGTCTTGAAGATTTTTGCAACTAACTAGATTTGGAGGAAGATCCCAAATTTTACTGGATACTATCCACTGTACATGACTTAAATGGATAAGGTCGTTGTATATAAACAAATGTAATGCATTTATACAATTGATGTGATCTGGTTATAACAATGCCTTCCATTATTCTTTGAGTACATTCCTTTGAATAGAATAGTGAAGGACATGTTTTTGTCCTGAACATATTTGTGCATATTGTGGGTGTCAAACTTTATCCCTTTGCTTATAATTGTGTTACTGGCTTATCCTATTCTAATTACCTTTTGCTCTTAGATATGTATGTCTATCTGCTATCTTTTATCATCAATTTTTCTTTCTTAACAATTGGTATCAAAACAAAGGTACTTTGGTACTATTAGTCTCCAGTAGTATTTGTGCAACTAGAGGCTAAAGATCCAACACGATTCCATTGCACTGGTCGCATGTCAGATGCATCTAGACATTGACATTGATCAGGGCCCCTTCCAGAGTCAATTTCATCAGATTCCAGAAAACTGCTATTTTTGGCAGTTTGTTTTTTTCAGTATCTAGAGATCCGGGGTATGCATGTCAGAGATGATTTCATATTCTTGATCCTTGTAAAAAAACGAGTCCAACGACACTGCTTTTAACTGCATGTGAGTTGACCAATCTTGTCTACTTTTTTTCTTTTTGCTTTTTCAGAAGATAGATTGATGCTGCTCCATTTCTTCATGATTAGCCTTTCTTGCTCTTTTTTTTTTTTTTTTTTCAGAGAATGATTTTTTGGGCATGTCTATAATTAGTAGTTTCTATGTATGGTAGGTACATGTTGAATCTCATGTTTCCAAGTAAGCAGTGGTGGTGTGGTTCAAGGTTTCAGTGGGTGAAGGTTGATGAGACGAGTAGTTGAGAAAATGAACTATATTTCCAACGTGACACGTGGTAGTTAATAAGAAGGGTTTCTATCTTTTCTTTTCAAATCAGATTCATGACCTTAATTCACCTTGTTGGCTCAGATTGCTACTATGCCTAAGTTGAACCTTCAAAAGCTCAAAGTATTGGGCCTTGAAATTGTCAAACCCAAACCCTAGCTCGACTCCCTAGAGAAAATAGTCATGATTGCTAAGTTTGAATAAGTCCAAAGAGCTACTCTTCCGTACGAATTACACTTGGAAAAGATGCTGATTAATCTTGATTAAAAAGATAAGTAAATCTGTAATGTCCCCATTTTTTGGTTTCCTTGTTCTGCAGTTGGAGACGACTTTTGAGGCTTGTGTCAACCTAGACAGAGGGGTGAGGTTATGTTTTTGGAAATCTCGGAGGATTTGGAGGAGTTATATGAGGCATTCTCTTGTATTATGGGGCATTCTCTTGTCTTATGTGGCATTTCGATGATTCCCATAATTTGGGGGTACTATTGAGCATAATCTAATTAAATGCACTAAAAGTTTTATTTGGATCATATTATGTGAGGGGACACCTTAGTGTAATAGATCATTGGAACCAGGACGAAAATTTTTAAAGGTTGGGATGATGAGAAAAGGACTTTCGGCGTCCGAAAATGTCTTAAAATCCAATTAATCACTTTTCGACATTAAAAAGGGGTTAAAGGGTTATACAGTAACTTTAAGTGAAAAGCAAAAGGGGAATAAGGGTCATGTTGGATTAAGTCAAATAGGAAAGATCTAGATGAGAAAAAGGTGCATTGAGGAACTATAAAACAAGGGGAAGCGCTCCACTTTCCTCATCATGTTTTGGATTGATCTCTTGTTGGAGTGCTCTTGTGAGCCAAGGTTTTTGTTGGGGTTTTGGAAAAACCCTTCCATTGTGGTTTGGTTTCGGTGGTGCAATATCCACCCTAGATAGACAAAGAGGAGGATCCACCCGGGATCTTCATTGGAGCTTCATCTTGTGGTTTGGCTTCAATTCAGAGGTGTAGTGACTTGCTTAGGAGGCTTGTGAGGCTTTCTTGAGGTGGACAGATTGATTTACTGCAGGGCCATGAGGGTTAGGAGGAGTCGTGAGGGTTTTGAGAGGGATCTATAGCCTTTGGAGGCTTGCTGGGGGCATCTTGAGGGGCTGATCCATTCTTTTGCAGGGCTGTGAGGTGTTGGAGGAGGTCGTGAGGTTTTCTGTAGTGTTGTGAGGGTTTAGAGGAGGGCCTTGAGCCCTATTCTTGGCCTTTGGAGGTTCGATCTTCCCTTGAGGAGATCAATATTGATTGGAAAAGGCCGTGTAAGGCTTGGAGAGCCCTTGGAGCAGGACGACATCATATTTTGAGGCTAGGGGTCACCCTTTTTGGCAGTGTAGAGGAGGATGCATCATTTCTGGAGGTGGCCGTGGCATCCTCCAGGTTTTTGGCTTGAGTATTGTGTGTTTTAGTTGATATATTGCAGCTTCCATAGCAGCCATTAGAGACTTGTATTGTTGTGTTCGGGGTTTCATTCGTAATAAAAACACTCCATGTTATCTCTTCTATTTCATGTGTACTTGGATTGTATGCAATGTGTTTGACAAAAGTCTTTCAGTAGCATGCATGCAAACTGTTTGTAGAAAGCTGTCAACCAAATTATAACATGGAAACATATGTAATGCAAACTGTTTGACAAACGCACACAACCAGAAACAACATAATTACACTGAAAATCAAATTATCCTAGCCTAGTGCAGTTGGGGATACTACAGTGGTATCAGAGCTGATGATCTTGCCAGCCTGTGAGTATTCTCTTCATTGCTATTTGGGCCAAATTCCTTTCTGTTGGGACTGGATTTCGTGGCTGTAGTGGGGATCGAATATCATTGGTAGAGGTCGAGCCACCTTGCAGGGGTCAAAGATATATTGTGGAGGCTCAGTCCATTGTTTCTGTAGCCCATTTGCTGGAGAGACTGAGGACTTGGTGTGCTGGGATTTTCCTGTCTGATTGGGGCAAGTTTGTGTGTGAGAAGACAGAATTATCTAGGTTGCATTGGGACTGCTGTACTCTTACTGTGTGAACCAGACTCTTGCCGCGAGCTGAATATATGTTGTAGTGGCCTATTTCTGCTCTACAGGCCTGTCATATCAGCCTAAGGTTGCTGCATATCCTTTTGCTTCTGTAAATCTCCTTTGACACCAACAGGATGCTAATACACAGGTCAGATTTTAATATTAAAATCACTGCTGAAGCGTATTTAAGGTGAATCTGTCTTTTGGGAGTTTGCTGTTATACATCTGTGACAGCAGAATAAATCTGGGCAGCAATAAAGTGCATATCCTTGCGTGTGTAAGTGGAATAAACTAGTTGAACCACAAACCTCTGTCTTATTTGCACACCAACCTCTATCGTATGTGCACACCAACCTCCGTCTTATTTACATGCAGAGAGAAGAATGGTTGACGGGAAAGACAAAGATGTGGGATGTGTTTCCTGATGATATGGGTTTGGACAACAGTGTTGAATTAGCATTAGTCAACTTGGATCTTAATGAACCAGTGCTAGAGCCGGTCACTTTTGATGATGGTGATCCTCTCGAGGGGTCATCCTCCACACCAACAGATGCACAAATTGCATTGGATATAGAGGAGGAGGATGGAGGAGAGAGCACTGGTAGTGATGCTAATTTTGATGATTATGACATGGAAGACTACTGATAGTTGTGACTCATGAGCTATGAGATTCTATTATCTACCGTACGACTATTTTGTATTTGCTATAGGTATTCCCACCTATAGTATCATTGACTCTGGCTCAGTGTCTATGTGCATTTTGATTTTGATGACTTATGGAGATTGAGAATGCTGCAGCTTATGGTTCTAATTTCTTGCACATTCAATGTTTATCATTTGATCATCATTGATGTTACAATGTATAATGGATTATGATCTAAGTCACTTGACACGAAGACACGGGAAACGGAGGACACGAGAATACGAGTATCCGATACGGACACGACAACCCTCGAAATCAGGACACGGGGGACACGTTATATATATATATATATATATACAAAAAGTTAAAAATGACTGAAATAGACAAAATATTGATAGATCATAGTAGATATTGATCAGTGATACATTATGAACTCCGAAAAAGATACATCATACAAATCAACTGATGGCTGAAATGATGAAATCCGACTTCCTCCATGGGCATATAAATTAATGAAACAACTAAAAGACAAGAAAAAACCCCTTTTTAACCTCTCGTGGCTTGCTTTACGAAGGACACGTGTCATAAAATCATGACACGTCCTTAGAATGGTGTCTGGCACGGTTTTATGATGTGTCCTTACCTCATGACACGGGTTGAAGTGTTGTCTGACACGTACTGTAGCGTGTCATTACAATGACACCACAGATACAGACACTTGGCCCATAAGGGACATGTCGGGTGACTTAGATTATGATATATCATTTATGTTACATGTTTAAAGTTTTATATCATGTAAATCTTCTAGTTTCTAACAAAATATTAATCTTTATATCTAAATTTCATTTTTATGTGTAATTCAATTTTTTTTCATATATATCATTTTTTTAAATACACACACACACACACACACATATATATATATAAACGTGTCCTCTGTGTCTCATTTTCAGGGTCAAAATTTCACTTGTTGGATACTTGTATTTCCGTGTCCCCTGTCATCGTGTCAGGTGACTTAGATCCCAAATCAATCGGACGAATTTTCTAAATAGCAGGAAGACAGTTTGAATATACTGTCCCTGATTGAAGAAGATTGCAGCCCACATGCGTACCAATTTCCAGCATTAAAGAGGGAAATGAGTCGAGGTTTTTCCCTCTGAGTCCAATGCAGTTTGACGCATGCAAGAGTGCTATGTTGCCTACTATAATAGCTGTCCTTGGAGGTCAAGTGGTAGCCTCTAAAGTCAGTAAAGCATGGTCTAACAATGCAGCCATGGTGGCTGAAATAACCAAGACTTATGCCAAAAAAAGCAAGGCACCAAGTGGTTAGTAGGTGAAGCCTATTACGTCGAGTGACACTTAATAGATGGCTTCCCCAGAACAACATGATCCTTTTCTCATGCATAATTCTATCTTTTGTCTGGTAATTGAGTTGTCAAAGATAAAAATTTTGTTGCCACTTAGAGAGTTGGTCTACATGCCTTGACATAAGGAAGCCATCAACAAGTTTTTGGGTTTGGGTGGTTCCATTTATCCATCTGATGACCACCCACAAGTATATCTAGGTATGAACAAAGTTGATGAATTCCCTCCTTTCTACATTTCTTTGCTTGTTAATGGTTTATTGCTTCAAAATTGCATGTTAGATTCAAGATCTTGAACTAATGTTATGACACTTGAGGTGATGAATGCATTGGGAGTAACAATTTTTAAACCATATAGAAATGTGTAGGCTATGGATTCACATGAGGTGCAGGTATGTGGGGTCATCAAAGGACTCCAGGTTCAATTGTAGGAGTTTTCGGACATAATCTTAACCATGGATGTGGTGTTCATAGATTGCCCTGCAAAACGGGGCATGCTTATGTCCCTTAAATGGACAACAAATTCATGAGGCAATATCGAGATGGATTGGTCATATGATGACATTCCTGTGGCTCCAAGGTACAAGGTGAGGTTGTTTCGTGAGAAGAAAATGTTGCACAATATTGAAGATCCTTAGAAACTGGACAACGAACCTTTATATCTTGAGGTGTTTGAACTCGATTTGGTAACATATGTGGTGATGGACGAGCATGATGAACTAGTCGCACCACCCTAGCCTATCATTGAGAGTTTATTAGATGGTATATGGACTAGGCACTTTGATGGTGTGCGATCTAGATTTGGAGCAGTGGCGAGGGTTGTTTTCACATCCCCCTAAGGTAACATATTTCCATTTTCATTTCGTTTAGAGTTTGATTGCACTAACAATATGGCCGAGTATGAATATTTGTTGTTAGGTCTTGAAGGGGGGTGAAATATGGGTATCAAATTATTAAAGGTACAAGGGGACCTTGAGCTTGTGGTCAATTAAGTAAGGAATTTATATGACGCTAAGGATCCACGACTCAAGAGGTACACCAAGACAGAGTCTGGGATGAGATTGAATGCTTTTAGGTGTTTTCTATCACTGCCGTCCCAAGAATCCCGAATCACTTAGCAGATATCGTGATATCATCTGCTGGCTGCTTCTAGCCATGTGTAGCTATCCCTCACACTCAGTACTTGGTTTAGGTGATCTTCAAACCTTTTGTTCTTGATAACATAGTTTACTAGTATTTATTCAAGGACGAAAGGCACATGTTTAATTTCTTGAATTGCATTAATGAATTTTCGTCTCATTTAGTTGGTTATGTACATGAGGGTGATATTCCCCCACTAGTCCAATTACGGACCAACAAGATACATAAAGGTTTGGTTTCTATAGAAAAAATATTTGATAAATTTGATGTTTTCAAAGGGACTAATAAACAAACTGTGGATGAACATGTGATCGAGGTGAACATTGGCTCCAAGGAGTCCCCCGGTACTATCAAGATTGGCCAAGGTTGCTCCAAAAAAGAAAGAAGGAAACTAGATGTTTTGGTACATGAGTACAAGGATTTATTTGCATGATGATGTGATGTGTTGAAGACATATGATCCAAAGGTAATAAAGTGCACAATTCTGTTGAAGAAAGATGCCAAACCTTTTAAACAACATTAGCACCACATGAACCCCAATGTAGCCCTAGTTATACAACGAGAGTTACAAAATCTCCTTGAGGCTCACATCATTACACCCATCAGGTACTCGAACTAGGTGGCCAATGTCATTCTGGTTAGGAAGAAAAATGGGGAGATTCAGATTTGCATTGACTCCCTAAATCTAAATCTTGCATAACTTAAGGATAACTTTCCCCTTCCTAGCATGGAGCATGTGCTGTAGAAGGTAATAGGATCGGGGATGATGTCTATGCTAGACGGATTCTCTGGTTATAACTAGGCATCAATATTAGAGGACGATACATATAAGGTTGCATTTACTACCCTTTGGGGACTTACTTTTATGTGTGGATGCCTTTTGGATTGATGAATGCTGGAGCTATCGTCCAATGTGCTATGGACTTTTCTTTTTCTGATTATTTGTACAAGTTCATAGTAGTGTGCCAAGATGATATACCTGTTTTTTTTAAGGATAGAAATGATCATATTAGACACTTATGCAAATTTTTTGACGAGTGCAGATCCTTGGGCATATCGTTGAATCCAAAGAAGTCCATCTTAGGGGTCTTTGAAGTTGAGCTTTTGGGACACATTGTCTTGAAAGAGGGAGTAAGAATTGATCCCAAAAGGGTGAAAGGTATCTAGGAAATGCCCTTACCTAAAACTAAGCAAGCCATTTAGTGTTTCTTTGTTCACATTAATTTTGTGAGGTGTTTTATTCCTAATTTTGTAGAGATTGTAAGACCTATATCAAACACGTTGAAGAAAGACCATGACTTGAAGTGGAGTTAGGAAGCAAAGAAAGCTTTTGAAGATATCCAACAAAGTTTATGTCAGGCTCTAGTTCCGGTTAGCCTTGATTGTGATAAGGAAATTCAAATATTTTCTTTTGCTTCTGATTTTACTATGGCTAATGTTTTATTGCAAAAAAATTGGCGAGGGAGTAAGTAGCCAATCGCTTCCATGAGCAAGGCATTGTAGGGCACATAATTGGCCTATGCCTCAATGGAAAAACCGGCTTTTGCCTTAGGGAAAACACTTAAATACTTCCGTGATTACTCCTTGAATGTCAAGATTGTGGCTTATGTACCTCATGCTATGGTTAAGGATATACTTTTTCAAAGTGAGTGCAGCGGTACGAGGGGTAAGTGGATCACCAAGATCTAGGAGTCACCCTGTCACCCATGCATTTTCCTAAAATTTGGGGGTGGCTCCCACATGCCCCCATGTGATTTTTCCTGCTCTCGCACTCCTGCGGACTAGAAACTGATTTGAACATTGGTGAAGAGTAAATTCCAGCAAAACGATTATATATGTTTGTTAAATAGAGTGGATGAATGGACCAGAGGCTAGTGTCTTTTCATTGGAGAAAAGGGGCCACATCAATGCTTAATGGTAGATGATCATAATGAGAAGAAATGACTTCTAAAGCTGGAAAGTACAAGCTACAAGAGTCCTTCTCCTTGCTGTCCTAAATTGCAGAAATATAACCAAAGATATTACTAGAGTAGATAAAATCCAATGCTTGTTGAGATTATAATTATCGAGAATAGAATATGCGTGCATACATCTAAGAGTAGAGAAAACATGCATTCATAAATAATATTCCATTTATAACATGATAGAAAAGAGAAGGGTGGTACCTAATTCATTACTCAACAAGCATATGTCAAGATAACATCAACATGAAAAAAATGACATCAAGCTTTACAAAATCTTCTCATCATTGAAGAATTACTTTGGTCCTCCAATTACATCCAACAAGTTTTCAACCAAGCTCCAAGGGATTTATCAATAATCCAACCATACCAAATTAGGGAGAGAGCAGACCCTTATATAGGTTTGAGCTCAACTCCTTTTACAAAAAGCAAGTAATTATTTTCCTAGATCCATTAGTTCTCCAAGGAATACAAGAAAATATTACATGTCTAACCTCCTCAACAAACTCCTTACTAAAAGTAGAAGTGAGTTGTTGGGATCCACTTTCCTCTCCCAGAAGAAACAATAAAATACACATTTATCTCCAAGGAAAAAAATATAATAGTGTTCTCATCTAACTAACTCCATGAGAAATTTCAGCAATAATAAAACAATGAGTTAGTTATGAAGCACCTGCAAAAATAACCAAGAAGGTGGGATGCATCCTCTATTTATTTGAGTGGTTTACCAAGAGATAACTTCTAAAAATGATAAATTAATTCTCCACAAATGCACCCTTCAAGAGAGAGAATCCACATGTGTGGCTCTAACCAAGTTTCAACAAAATTATTGAGGCATGTGTGGTTATAACTTATAACCAACTCCCCATAACCACCTTCATAACACGTTTTACCAAGTGAACAACTTCCACCGTGTGAATCGAGGAATAATGATTTAACAATCCTTTGAATAAATCTTGAAGCATGTGCATGAGCAACAACCTTGACCAAGCCAATAATGTTTGAGTAGGAGAGGCATCCTTGAAAGATGTGCAATGTTGTTAGATCTTCCTTCAACAAATAATATCACAACCTCCAAGAAGAGTGCGCCCTAGAGAAGAGTGCCAAGGTGGTTAGATCCATCAAACCATGAGTCAAGCCTCAAAACCATCAGCTGATTTGCAAAACAATGTGTTGATTTTCCTAAACCATGTGCACAAGGGGAGGGAAACCTAGAGAAGCGTGCAAAGTGCCAAGTAGGTGGAGCGATTCACTTGCATGATAGGTCAAAGGTCTTGGGGCCTTCAACAACCTCTCAAAAATCGAAAAGCGCTTCCTCCCATTTGCAATCATCCTGTTAAGTTTGGGAAAATCAAATCCTCCAAATAATAATAGAATATGCTACAAGGTGGTTAAAAACTCCTCAAAACCTTTGCAATTGGATAGATCCAGATTCCAATGAATATAAACCTTCTCCACTCCATCCTATTAAGTTTGACCAAATCAAGCCATTGAATTCCAAGAGCAAGGGGATGGCCCTTCTACTCAAGCAAATATTGTGACCTGTGCATCAAGGTGAGCGCTCCATCTAGGGGTTAATATTCATGTTTTTCATCGTAATGCACCCATCCAAGTGTGAACACAACCCACATCATAGTAACCACTAAAATGTCTGGAATCCCGTGAAAAAGGATTATTATGACAACGACTTCACAAGAGAGTAATGTCAACCATTCAAAGGTGCAAACCATGGTAAAAACACTCTTTGATCTAACCATCATATCAATGAGCAAATTATTAACACTTGAAACTTAAGGGGAAGCTAAGTTGATGAGTTCCCATTCCATGAAATGCACTAAGTGACAAAAAATCGCTGAGAGAAAACAACCCAAACATGCCAACGCTACCAAAGAATGAGGGTGCGCCATATCATTAAGAGTTTTACCATTAGACACATGCTGACTCATCAATTAGACCACCATCAATGCACTAGAACACCTTATCCCACTCTTACTAGCAACCATCATAGCATCAAATCCAACCCAAGATAGCATCATCTATAAGTCAAAATTCAAATGCACACTTCTTGTCCATCAAAACATTTAGCAATGTGATCCTGCAAGCTCGATCCTTGTGACAAAAAATCACAAGTGCTGGGATGAAAATCACAAGTGCAAGCCTCATGCAACATGAGGGGAAACACATTGAAAGTCAATCTTTTCTTTCATGGCCTACTGAGTTACCTCACAATGACCTAAGTGTTGTTTACTTGTCATTCTAGGCTACTGTCTCATTCCTTTAACCTTTTGCTGCTTCTGTCTGAGCACATTTTGTGTGATGCCAATCTTGCAGTCATTCGAGTGTCTCATGGTACATATCGTCATGTCATTAGAATGTTTCCTGCTGCACAACTTGTAATTTCTAGTACTTTGTAATGTTCCCCTCTTCTTGACAAGAACATTAGAAGACATAGTAGTCTACTCACCCCTCTAGACTATAGTGTCATGGATAAAAGGGGCCTAGGAGGCGCAAAAAGGGTCACTAAGGAGCTAAATGTTATATTATTAAAGTGACTTTGGTAAAAGCAGATAGAAGGGTTATTGGACTTAGAGGAGAAAGTAAAGTAATAACCTTAGGCATCAATAAAGTAACTCGAGTGAAAATTAGAAGATGGAGGTATTGTTGCCGTCCTAATACACACCTATAAACGTGGAGAAGTCTCCAACCCACTTGGTGTGTGCTTGGAGGCACAAACCTGAATCTAGACCCACTGTCACCTCAATCTGGATTCCTTTCGTCTAGGCTCACTCCTAGGGAAGCCAAGGGGGGTAGACCCTATTATACTATGTGAAGGTTTTCTTTAAAATTCTAGGGGTTAATTAAGTTGTTGATTAGTGTTATGCAACCCCAATGACAAACAACCAATGCAATGTGCAATCTTTCAATGACAAGCAAACTTTTATTTATTAAGCCACAATTAGACCAGTGCCTAAAAGTTCCACTTATTTCGATATATACGAAAAAATGATAACTCTACAAGAATGAAACAAACTTGAGAACTATCTACACAATGAATTGAAAAACAACTTTACACAATTATTTTAAAACAATGAATAAATAAAGAATACTTGTAAATGAATCAATGTGAATATTTACATATGAAAAATAACTTGCACAAAATAAATAGATTGTAAATAATTGAAAATAAATTGTTGAAATGGAAATTGCAAAGAAATGTAAATGTTGTGCCAATGTGTAGGTTGCTTTTAGTTAATTTTAAGTCTCTTTTTAACTTAAGGGTTTATATGTGAGGAGTTGCAAGCCTAAGCTATGTGACTACTCCAAGTCCTTATCCCTTAGCCAAGAGGAAATGCTGGGTGCTCAACAAGAGAACAACAAGGTTCTACCCTAGCTCCACGAGTCAAATCCAAAGTGCTTGGGTGCTCAACAAGGAGGACACTTAGTGCCGTGAAACCGTCCCCGGCTTCAACCCCTTCTAGTCTCCACAAGTCACCTTATTTTAGTGGCCAAACAATGGAAAATCAATGCCTAATTAAACTAACCACTCAATCCTTTGCCCTTTCTTATTACCCAAGATCCACAAAGTGGCAAGGGGAGGGAATACGGGTTAAATTTTATTTACTTTGCAAAAATTGAAATTTTAGGCACTAGCCAACACGATATTGCAATGATGGCAAAGCCACTCACATGCAAGGTGTGGGTAAACAAAAATTAATTAAAATAAATAACTTAAACAAATTAAGCACACTACTTTGGAACAAGGTGGATGATGAAGCCTTCCGATTTTGTGGGCAAAGGTGGATGATGAAGCCTTCCGATTTTGTGGCAAAAGTGGACAAAATTAACTAAAGCAAAAATCAGAAAATTACTTTTAATTCTAGTCGACACTATTTTTCAAGGATGGCAAAGCCAAACACAATGCAAGGTGTGGGCAAAAAATTAAAATTATTTACAGATTTTAAAAATAGAAAGTGCAAGCCAAAGAGACTCTCTTGGGTTGCTTACAATAGCTTTAGAAAGTGAGAGAGAGAAAGGGGCTTTGCACCAAAGCTTAGTGATGTTCTCTTGAGCCTCTAGTTGCCTATTTTGGGCACCACCTCCTCTTTTTATGGTGGAAACATGCATAAAACAACAAAGAAAGCTTGTTGGAATTGTTAAAAATCACCCAAATATGTTAGTTTTGTGTTAGCATATGTACATAAATTTTTACACTAAAAATCTGAACTTGAAGATTGAATTTTTTAGCAAGATTTCAATGATAATATGAACAGAAAATAAGTAAATAGAATGCTGAAATTAAAACAGAAAATTATATGGAGCAAAATGAAGCTTTTGGAATTCCTCCTCCAAGCTTTGGCAACCTGCAAATTTGTAAACCCTTGCTACACAATGAGGCAAGAAGGTGAGATCTTTTAAAAGTCCTACAAAATACTTTGACACTAATAAAAACAAATCACATAAACCTATAACAATACTACTACAGATTTATCCTTAGCAAAATACTTTGCTTAGGGTTCTTCAAGTAAAACAATGTGAAGCAAAAATAAACAAAATCTACAATGTGACGAGTGCGATTGCTGTGGTTGGGATTTTCGGTTTTGATCGGAAAAGCCACAATGTAGTCAATAGATTGTCGACGTTTCGGATCAAAACCGAAAATCTACAATGTTACCTCACCAAGAAAAAATAGCATACAAGAGAACCAATAATACACCAAGAGATCCTCCAAAGCTTCACTTTATTGCTCAAAAGAATGGTTGCAAAATTGCAACAAAATTACATGAAAGAAATGAGTGAGAGTGAGAGAGAGTGGGGAGAAATTTTGGTATAATGGAGTTGCTGTGAAAACTTTATGTCAAAATGAGGAGAAGGGGCTTCCTTTTAAAGGAGGGAAAGAGGAGAGACCCCTCTTGGATGAGTTACAAGTGTCACCCATCCAAGAGAGAGAGAACAAGTCAAGTGGGGCACACTTTTAGGGTTTTGGAGTGAGTTAGGGTTTGAGGGGTGAGATGCGAGGGGGGAAAACCCCTTTTGACTTGTCATGGGGGGTTCCTCTAAGTGGATTTTTACTTTTCCAACTTAGGAAATACATTAGAAAATATTTCCCCACTTCTTTTCTTGACTTTAGACACTTTTACAATTTTTGGCTTTTTTACCTTAGCCAATTATTTGTTGACTTTTGACTGACTTGGACTCCTCATGGACAATGCCCTAGCAAAACTTGTCCAATTGAGTTGAAACTTGGTCCAAGGGTGTAGGGGGTCATAAGCCATTTGATTTGAGTACTCACACCCCTATACAAAATCTCCAAGGACCAAATTTTTACATTTTTCATAAAAAATAATTAAAATTTTCAATTTATGGAAAATTTTAATTATTAAAAAATCCTATCAAAACCTAACGGAATTCCGAAGACTCTAGATGTCTAGTATGGTCATTTACAACATCTTTAGACCTTAGTCACACACTGGGCTTGATCATTAGAATGCCTTTCACCACTTTGGAGGATTATTGACTGAAAAACTGAAGAGTAATTAAAATCGCTGAAAAGAAAGATTAATTACCCGAGGAAAAAAACACTCTATGGAAGTAGTTCCCTAATGATAAAGTCCTAGGAAACTAAATAAAATTTGACCCATGCTAACATATTACAAAATTATCCCACACAGGGGAGTGGACATTCCGTGGACACAAAAAGAAGCGTTGGGTGACAAAATTTCCCTGCTGAGCCATAAGTCTTCAAACTTGTCGTACCACAAGGTACATATCTTCATGATACATGACGTTGACACCTAGTTGAAATAGGTGGTCAACATGTATAAAAGAGAGAGGAGGGCGCCTCACTCCTCATTCATTTCATTTTCTCTTATTGCTTCTTGAGCTATGCAACTTACGTTTTGAGGGTTTTGAGTAAACAAACCCTAGAGATCAGCAAGGAGGTGAAAGACTCCTCCGTTCGTGATCCAAGCTTGGTGAAGGTGGTGAAATATTCCACCGTCACCATTTTATTCAGCTATAGATTGGTTTCTATAGTGGATTAAAGAGACAGGGCACAAATCTAAAGGTTTTCTGTAGGAAGGGTGCACTGTTGGAGAGAGAATAGTTTGATTTGGTCAGTGGAAGGGAGATCCGAGGAAAAACTCATTCCTGAAGGGGTTTCCACCCTTAGAGCGCCTTTTCGCAGCTGTTGCTGGAGGGTTTCATCTGGATATTTATTTATTGTGGCTCTTGGATGAATTTTTGAAGAGGGGCACACTGTCCATTGGGTATTTAGTGAGTTAGTGGGTTAGATTTATGATTTTGGCTGAGAGATCTCTTCATATGCTCTCTACATCACCTGATCTACAGTTTGGCAACATTTTACAGGAGTTTGAGCGCGTTCTTGAAGGAAGTCAAATTTCTTAGGTTGCTACAACTAGTTGGGGCACATCTCAGCCAGATCTGGAGGTGGCAAGTCTTCAAGGGAAATAAATTGATCTTGCATTGATTTGCATGTTATTACTGAAGAACTAGGAGGATTCACATCTTCATCTCTTTGTATTTTGGTGGCATATTTAGCTCCAAACTTCTATATCTCTACTATCTATTCCAGATCTGTAGATCTCATGTATGGAGGTCAACTTATTATCCGAATAAAGATAAGATCTGAGGTTATTTGGGCATTCTCTTGTATTATCTTTCTTGTATCTTTTAATTTCCATCCGTGTTGTGTTATTTTGATCCATCATATGCTTTAAAATTCAACAAAACACCTTCAACGCAACTTTGAGAAGTAAACCTACAAAACATAATCAAACAATCAAGCAAACATATAAGAAATAACCTCTAAGTTCCAAGCGAATCTGCTTGGGAACATTATAGTGGTATCAGAGCGAATTCCTTCGCCAACCTGTGATAAACACTAATGCCCATGAGGAGAGGCCATGGGGGACAACCTGTATTAGGTATTCCAGAGACATAAGAGCTAGAAAAAAGCATGGGGGAAACACATGAAACAAAAAATGCAGTGTCAGAAGTGTTAAATTTAAAGCAGCTGCAAGTGCCATTCTTCGAGAGGATGGCAAAGACCCTAGCCGAGATCTAGGGCCCCCAAGTGCACCCCTGGGGTTTCTCGGTCTGGGACCAAACAGTTAGTGCCATGACAAAAGACCCTGTTGACCGCCTATTTAGCACAGGGGTCAACTCATGTGCCATGAAGTATTATTTATGTTGAAGACAGAAATGGTTCTACTGGGTATCTGATACCCCAACACTTAAATTTTTGTAAACGGGATTTCCGCACCCCTGCATGGGTCTATAATGTAATAATGTCTGCATGGGTCATAGTTAGGTCAGGTACCTTGGGTGATCCATCAGGGGAGTTCCTTTCATCGGGGTTTTTTTATCCTCAGGTTGTCGACGAGACAAGCTCCTGGCCGACTTCCCTTGAGTTTTTCCCTCCATTGACTTCCTCCAAAGTGGTGGAAGGCGCTCTGGTGGTCTCATTCACTTGGTAACCTCTTAGGATTATTGTCATTGACCATGTTAGACAGTGTCTGAAGTTTCGCGGAATTCCGTCGAGTCTAGAATAGTTTTTTTTAATTAATTAAATTTTAAAAAATTTAATTAATTAATTATTTTTGAGCTAAATGTTGTAAAAACTTCGTCTTTGGGATTTTGATAGGGGTATTTGTGCTCAAAATGAA
>JZKD02S2258376.1:127409-138339 GCA_000966675.3 Picea glauca | reverse complement strand
AGCTGTGTTGGAGAGGTGGTCAACAGGTAGCTCAAGTGAAAGATGAGCTGGCTGCAGTTGGGGAGGTCATATATCAGATTTAGAGTTGGTGAGGATAGCCTTGAAAGGCTTTAGCAAGAAATGGGAAGTCTTCGTGAAGTGTGTGGTGGGTCGTAAGCATATTCCAGATTGGAGCAGATCGTGGGACGATTTCACTCAGGAGGAGATTCAGGAAGGATCTCAGAGCAGTGGACAGAAGATAGATGGAGCTGATGAAGATGTGCTCTTGCTACAAAGGGCAAGGGGAAGAAGAAAGGAAGTTCCGGGAGGGATTTGAGTAAATTCAGATGTTACTTTTGTAACTAGTTGGGGCACCTTGCTTCTCAGTGTCATGAGAGGAAGAAGAAGAAGAAGGAACATGAGGGGCCTGATACAACTGCTACAACAACTATGGAGGACTTTTCATCCAAGTTTGATAAAGAATTTTCTTTGGTTACTCTAGTATCCATTGTCGATAGTGGAGGATTTGGGGGTGATAACAGATGGATTGTTGATAGTGGAGCCTCTTGTCACACGACGGGAATCTGGCGAATATTCCTTATTAACACAGAGACAGGTCCTGACCGTCTGGTGGAAAGTGAAGGAGGTATGACACGAGTTGTACGTGGAGTTGGAAGGGTTAGATTCCGACTCGAGTATGGAAGACTCTTGGAACTTGATGGAGTTCTCTTTGTTCCAGGGTTGGGGTTAACTTTCTCTTAGTCTCAGCCTTGGAGGATGCTGGATATTGTACATTGTTCAAGAGGGGACATGTATTTATCTACAGGGAGGGAGCGGATTTGGTTGAACCACAGCTTATTGGTGGTCGGGTGGATAGGTTGTACATGTTGCGAGGACAGCCTTCAAGTTACGATTCAACATCAGATGAGGAGCAGGAGGTTCTTGAGACTGCGATGGGCCCAAGGATTTAGTCTTTCATTTCGAGAGAAGAGAGGGAGTCTCTTCTGAGCACCGACAGGAGGCTCAGCTTGTGTGATCGAACCGATTCTTAGGGTGGAGTGGATTCTCCTAGGACCTCAGGGTTTAGGGTAGTTGTCAGGAGGAGGTCTTTTGGTTTGAGTTCTGTGCAGGTGTTGAGGTTGGTTCCGGGTTCAGAGGGAGCTTCTACTGCGAACAATGTGATGGGACTGGATGATGGTGATGGTAGTGAGTACATCCCTCGCTAAGAGGGAGTGTTAGCTTTTATAGCTCGGGAGGTACTCCGCATGTTTGTCTTGTATGCGGAAGTAGCCTTACATTTGTACTACTAGACACTTGACTTTGTAATGGGTTTTTATAAAGTTGTAATAAAGTGGTTCTTTTATGTAAGAGAGTTTTTAATGAAGTGTACCTTCTAATATTAAAGTGACTTTATTTCATAAAGTGCACTTATGTTATAAAGTGAAATTGTACTATAATATTTTAAGTGATTTATTTTGGAGGGAAGGAATCATGTCCCTTGATTATGTAAAGGCAAGATTAGATCTTGACCTTTGGATTTAGGGATGGGGAAGGTGAAAGGTCATTTTCGAATTATAAGAGAATGTATTGGGCAGTGTGCAAGACACAATATGAAGAAGAGATTGAGATATTTTCGAGAGAGCTTTGAGGAGAGGAATGGGCAACAAGCTGGGTGCATTTCCCAAGAGAGCTTGGGCACATTTCCCAAGGCAAAACTTTGTTTTGTGAGTGCTGAAATTTATTGCTGTGAGGGAGGCCATATTGTATGGATCCGTACAGTCCATACATCAGAGAAGTGGGCACATTTTTCGAGGCAAGGATGACACAAAAATCGAGGTAGATTGAGGAAATTTGCTGTTGAAGGGCAGTCGTACAGAACATGCTGTACAACAATAGATTGGCTCGATTTTTGAGGTGCTATTTTCTGGGTGGGCCGTACAACAGTACGGACTTGGCACAATTTTCAAGGCATATTTTTGGAGGGACAATTTGGGTGCTGTAAGTGGTTTTCTCTTGGCTGTAAATGTAATCTTGTTGCTGATATAACTTTCCTGAAGCTAATAAAATCTCTCTCTCTCTCTCTTTGGGTTTCCCCACATTGAGGTTTTCCCTAGCTGGTTGCCTAAATTTTTGAGTATTACATGGATGTGTAATTGCTGTTCATTGTGTTTATTCTGCTGCAAAAGTGCTTAGCAATGTGTATTTCTGCTCATAACAATTTTGGAATGTGGGTTTATACATTTCAAAGTTCATTCATGACAGTTATCTTTAGGTTGCTAAGTGTCATTAAAATATAGTGCATGCTGATTTTGTCATTAAATTTCTACAACATTGAGGAAGAATGGGAAGATATGGAGAGAGCATATAACTCTCTCTGTGCAGGTTTCAAAAGACAGGTTTCCTTGGGAGAATATTGCCACCTAATGTAGAAGTGAAAGTCTAAGGGACATTACAGAGGAGACAATGAGTTGGGTGGCAAGGCAGGAAGAATGGAGATGCCCCACTTCGATGGATTTAGTCATATTTCAGCCAAGGCTTGGGTACGAAAGATGGATGCATTCCTTCAGTTGAATCCCATGGAAGAGGAGAAACCCATCAAGTTTGCAACATTGCACTTGAATGGTAAAACACATGACTGGTGGTTTCAGGGGATGACCACTTTGGATCACGAAAATGTCACTTCATACCTTAACTTCAGACCCAGAGACTCATAGATAGATTTGACAGGGAGGATCCAGAGCTTCATTTCAGGGAGCTCACACAGGTGAGGCAAACAAGATTAGTAGAAGTCTTCATTGAGGAGTTTCAGAGAGTGGAAGTTATGGTTCCTGATATGTCCGAATCCAGGTTACTGATGATGTACGTAGAAGGGTTGACTGAGCCTTTACGTGGATGGGTTAAGGCTTTCAAGCCCGCAACCTTACATAATGCCATTGTGCGCACTAGAGATTTGGTAGGAGCAACCTACAAGAACAAAATCACACCTAGACCCCCAATCATTACAAAGGGGCGTGACACCAGATAGATTGACAAAGGAAAAGGGAAGATGGATGAAGTTACAAGAAGAGAGTTAAGGAGGAAGCAACTATGTTTCACTTGCAAAGAACCATGGCAACCAGGTCATAGGTATTTGGGTAAAGGGAAGATTCACTATATAGAAGTAGTATCTGATAGTGAAGAGGAGGAGGATGATGAGGAGAATAGAGACATTCATAACATACAGATGAATCAGAGGGGGGATGAACATGTCTTACATGCGCAAGGAGGGGAGGTGCCCCCACACCATGATGCAGGAATCAAGAAGGTTACCATAGCTTCCATTAGCGGTGTACCTAAGTTTAATACTTTTCGGATGAAGGGAGTTGTGCAGGGACAATGAGCAACGATGCTAGTTGATGGAGGAGCTTCTCACAATTTCAATGATATTGCTATGGTTGAGAGAAGACACATTCCCATGGTGGACTTTGAGGGGTTTTTGGTTGAGGTGGCAGGGGGATGTACTATGGCTTGTGATAGGTACATTCCACAGATGAGCTTGACATTGGGCAGATACACTTTGGCACACGATTTCTATGTAGTGGATATACCAGACACTAACATCATACTAGGTGTGCAGTGGCTTAGCACGTTGGGACCAATCACCACCAATTACAAAACCATGGAAATGTCTTTCAACATAGAAGAAGGAAGAAGGATCACACTTAAGGGGATGATAGGAGAGGCACCTAGAGTTGTAACAACCAAAAGAGTGAATGCAATATTTAGGCGAGAGGAGGTGGCCTATGCAGCTGAGCTTTATTATGGAAGCAAGTAGTGGAGAGCACAAGCAGTATCCTCCAGACATGCAGAGAATCCTTCACAAGCATAAAAGGGTCTTTGAATCAATTCCTTCGGGTTAACCACCGGATAGCGGGTTTGAACACATCATAGAATTGGAAGAAGGGGCCAAACCGATCATCACTACACCATACAGGCACCGCAAGAAGCATAAGGATGAGATTGAGAATGCTATTAAAGAATTATTAGCCATGGGGCATATTAGACCAAGTTCAAGTCCATTTGCATCATCAGTTGTGTCGGTGAAGAAGAAAGATGGAACTATGCACATGTTCATTGATTATAGGGCCTTGAATAAGAGAACCATAAAAAACAGGTATCCCATTCCCAGGATATGAGTTGTTGGATGAGCTACATGGCACAATATACTTCACTAAAATTAATTTGCACTCTGGATACCATCAAATCAGGGTGAGGGAACAAGACATACATAAGACAACCTTCAAATGCCACTATGGGCATTATGAGTTCAACAAACAACTGAGAAAGTTCCTACTTGTCTTATTTGATGATTTGCTGATTTACAGTAGAACATGGAAGGATCACCTCAAACATGTAGATGAGATCTTGAGCATCATGGGAAAACAATCACTACATGCTAAGGAAGCAAACTGTGAAATTGGAATGATTGAGGTACTCTATTTGGGGCACATTATTGGGGCAAAAGGGGTACAAGTGCACCAAGAAAAGATCCAAGTAATCATTGATTGGACCACACCCAAAACACTCACAGAGCTCAAGGGATTTCTTGGTATTTGCAGTTATTACAGGAAGTTTTCCATGGTGTTCTCCCAATTATGCACACCTCTAATTGATTTGATCATGAAGGGTGCATTTAAGTGGAGTCATGAGGCACAATTAACCTTTGACAAAATGAAGAAGGTGATGAGCACTTGTCCAGTATTATCCTTGCCAGATTTTTCTTAGCCATTCATCTTGGAGTGTGATGCATCAGGAGAGGGTGTTGGAGCTGTTCTCATGCAAAATAGGCATCCCATTGCCTATGTGAGCGGAAAATTGAGGGGGCCTGAGTTGCTGTACACCATTTATGATAAATGAATGCTAGCTATAATGCACGCCTTGGCCAAATTCAGGCAATATCTGGTTGGAGCGAAATTTGTGGTTAGGATAGATCATAATAGCCTCAAGTACTTTCTTGAGCAGAAGGACCTTAATGAGAGACAAAAAAAATGGGTGAGTAAGATTCAGGCATATAACTTTGACATAGAATATGTCAAGGGAAAAAACAATGTTGTAGCGGATGCCTTGTCTAGAAGACCCTCAACCTACTCCATGTCAGAGATATCAGTTGATTGGAAATCTTATCTATTGGTGGAGTACTCCAAAAATAAGATTGCATGTGAGTTGATGGATGGACAGTGACAGGATGATAGGTACAGGATTATAGATGACATCATCTATTACAAGGGAAGGATCTATCTAGTTCCTAAATCCTTGTTCAAGAAAAGGGTGCTTCAAGCATTTCATGATTCATCATTAGCAGGGCATCAAGGATTTTTTAAAGCATACATACAGATCAGGGAAATGTTTGGTTGGAAGGGTCTCAAGGGAGATGTCATGCGCAACATCAAGGAATGTACCATTTGCCAACAGAACAAAGATGAGCACAATTACCCAACAGGTCTATTACAACCTCTTCTCATTCCAGAGCATAAGTGGGAGAGTGTATCTATTGATTTTATTACAGGACTTCCCAAGGCACAATGGAAGGATTGCATATTTGTGGTAGTAGATAGACTGACCAAATTTGCTCATTTTTTCTCCATCTCCATGGACTTTAGTGCATCTTAGGTGGAAGATCTGTTTTTCAGGGAAGTCTTCATATTGTATGGGTTACCCAAAACGATTGTGAGTGATAGGGACGACAAATTTATGAGTATCTTTTGGCAGGAGCTGTTTCGGCTAGTAGGTACAGAGTTAACCCCCAACACTAGCTACCATCCACAAAAAGATGGACATATTGAGATAGTAAACAAGTGGGTGGAAGGATACCTACCAAACTATATGGTAGGGCAACAAAAAGCGTGGGTCAAGTGGCTATACCTGGGTGAATATTGCTACAACACCACTCACCACATTTCTATTGGTATGTCTCCTTTCAAATCCCTATACAACTATGATCCCCTCACTTTTGTTGAGATTGTGTTTGGAGATAGCAGAGCCCCTATGGCTAAGGAGTGGATACAGAAAAGTCAAGACATTCTCAAAGAACTCAATGACCATTTGCAAAGAGCTTAAAACCAACAGAAGTTATATGCAGACAGACACAAAATGGAGCACACTTTTGAGGTGGGGGACTTGGTATATTTGAGACTACAACCATACAGACAAGCATCCATTAAGAAAAATGGCACAGAGAAGCTCAAACCTCATTTTTATGGGCCTTACAGGGTGAAAAGGAAGGTTGAGGAAGTTGCATATGAATTAGAGCTACCACAGGTAAGCAAAATTCACAATGTCTTCCATGTATCATGCCTCAAAAGGGCATTGGGGCAGCATGTTGTAGCTAATGAAGAACTACCTCCAATTGATGAAGAGGGACATTTGATTTTGATTCCAAAGGAGATTTTGAAGGTGAGGGAGAAACAACTAAGGAACAGGGACATCAAGGAATACTTAGTCAAGTGGAAAAATTTGCCTATAGAAGATGCCACTTGGGAAAGTGAATAGGTGCTACAACAAACAAATTCAGGATTGCTTGTGGGCAAGCAATTTCCAGTAGGGGATACTGTAATGTTCCCCTCTTCTTGAAAAGAACATTAGAAGTCTTAGTAGTCTAGTCACCCCTCTAGACTATAGTCTCATGGATAAAAGGGGCCTAGGAGGCGCAAAAAGGGTCACTAAGGAGCTAAATGTTATATTATTAAAGTGATTTTGGTAAAAGCAGATAAAAGGGTTATTGGAATTCGAGGAGAAAGTAAAGTAATAACCTTAGGCATCAATAAAGTAACTCAAGTGAAAATTAGAAAATGGAGGTGTAAAAGAGAGAGGAGGGTGCCTCACTGCTCATTCATGTCATTTTCTCTTATTGCTTCTTGAGCTATGCAACTTACGTTTTGAGGGTTTTGAGTAAACAAACCCTAGAGATCAACAAGGAGGTGAAAGATTCCTTTGTTCCTGATCCAAGCTTGATCAAGGTGGTGAAAGATTCCACCCTCACCATTCTATTCAGCTACAGATTGGTTTCTACAGTGGATTGAAGGGACAGGGTGCAGATGTGAAGGTTTTCTGCAGAAAGGGCGAACTGTTGGAGAGAGAATAGTTCGATTTGGTCAGTGGAAGGCAGATCTGAGGCAAAACTCATTCCTGAAGGGTTTTCCACCCTTAGAGTGCCTTTTCTCAGCTGTTGCTAGAGGGTTTCATTTGGATATTTATTTATTGTGGCTCTTGGACGAATTTCTGAAGAGGGGCACACTGTCCATTAGGTATTCAGTGAGTTAGTGGGTTAGATCTATGATTTTGGCTGAGGGACCTCTTCATATGCACTCTACATCACCTGATCTACAGTTTGGCAGCATTTTACAGTGGTTTGAGGGCCTTCTTGAAGGAAGCCAAATTTCTTGAGTTGCTACAGCCAGTTGGGGCGCATCTCAGCCGGATCTGGAGGTGCCAAGTCTTCAAGGGAAAGAATTGATCTTGTATTGATTTGCATGCTGTTACTGAAAAACTAGGAGGATTCACATCTTCATCTCTTTGTATTTTGGTGGCATATTCAGCTCCAAACTTCTATATCTCTACTGTCTATTCCAGATCTGTAGATCTCATGTATGGAAGTCAGCTTATTATCTAAATAAAGGTCAGATCTGAAGTTATTTGGGCATTCTCTTGTATTATCTTTCTTGTATCTTGTTATTTCCATCTGTGTTGTGTTATTTTCATCCATCATATGCTTTAAGACTCAACCAAACACCTTCAGCACAACTTTGAGAAGTAAACCTGCAAAACATATTCAAACAATCAAGCAAACAGATCAGAAATAAACCTCTAAACTCCTAGCGAATCTGCTTGGGAACATTACATACTTTCTTTAACCTCAAGTTAAACTTAGGAAATATAAAAAATTAACTTGTATCTATTCTTCTCCACTGCTGTTACCCACTATTCCTTCATGGTTTGGGTCTCTCAGCATCTCTCTTAGTTTTCTTGATCATGCTTCAGATGGGATTTGTTTCTCCTTGGCTTTGAAACTTGAATCTCAGGTTTTTGTCTTTCTCCAGGCACAGTACCCTGTGGCTCTGATACCGTGGCAAACTATTATAACAGTGCACATACATATAACGATAAACAAAGAGATATGGAGAAAAAACTAAATGTCATGTATTATTTCTACGCTGCAGCATTTACACTGCAGAGTTAGTCAGAGTCATCCTACCCATGTACCAAATACATGTACCACTCTATCACCTATCTCATCATTCACTGCATTTTTAATTTGATAGTACCTTAAGAGGGTTATGGCTGTTGAACCACCTAACTAAACTTAACCTTATTTGTTACATATTAATGACATATTATTAACATGCTCACACAATGGTATTAATATATGGGCTTGATGTTTGCTGCTCCAAAAATTTATATTTCAATTCAAATGCAAAATGTCACAACTCCAGTCTTTTTGGTTTCTGATAAAATGCAAATTAATGACTAAACACAAAATTCCACATCATGTTGAAATCACTGGGTTGCTGTATTTTCTTTGCTAGATAAATTATGATTTGAACTGTAATATCCTGTCTTACCTGTTTCCATATTTTAAGTTTCCTTTTTAAAGCCTAGTTTGTGTTTTCCGTTTTCTGGAAAATTTCAAAAGGTTGAATTATGGTTCTGTGAATTTCCAATGCCAGCTTTTCTTCAATTCATACAATTTAGCTTCAAGGTGTATGTGAAACAGGTTTTTAGCAACCTACTTCTCTTTTATACTTGTCTTTGACATGGGAGATATTATAACTTAAATATCTAGGTGAAAATATTTTAATCTTGGTTTTATCATTAAAATTACTTGATTCTTCCTTTCTCTGCTCGCTCTTTCAGGAGAACGTCCTTTGGATTATCTGAACTTAGATGAGAAGTCTACGGGTATGTTCTGGGTTCTTTCACATACCATGGCACAACCAGCTTGTGAGGCAATAATGAGTTGGTTGAATTCTAACGGCATTGCTGAAGTCTTACTGCAAGCATCCATCAATCAGCTTAATGAGCGACTATCCATGATGCGTGAGACACATGCTTTGCCAATATCATTACTTTCTGGCTTGTCTCTCCACTTATGCCTACGGCTTGCTAGTCAGATTGAGGAGACCATGTTCACTGGCCAGGTATCATAGATTAAGTGTCAAGATCAACTGCTTATAGAGAGAGGTGATTATTGAATATAATGGTTTTCTTCTTTTAGTAAAATGCATTCCCATTGCCTTGAGTGCTACCTTTTTTCAGATTGCCTTCTCAATTTATGGCCAGCAAAAGGAAATTTGCATGGTTGCCTTCCTTCCATTAAAGAGAACTTGTGGACCTCAGATGGCTTTTTCAGTTTATATTGATTGCCTCTTCAATGCTATTTTGCATGTATAGTTCTTCCCTGTGTCCATGTAAATAAAAGTTTTTTTCATGCATGATGTACACAAATATGGATGTTTTGGGATGGTATAACTACTGGCATACTAAAACATATATGCTAGTACGATAGCCCATGAAGTTCCTGTGGAAAAGAAAGGCCTGCATTTCACTTCATAAATCTTTATTTACACATGTTGGGTGAAAAACTATATGGAATGGTTTAAGCCATTTGCATTCATTGGTTGCCATTCACAAAATGATGATCTCCTAATTATGTAGCAGTTCCAACTTCCTAGTTTGATGTGTATTGTTATACCAGGATGCTAGTCAAATATGCACACCTCTGTTGTTTATATGCTAGAATATTGTTGATGCTTTTGTAAAGAGGCTGGCAAAGAGCAATTTTTGAGAAAGGGAATTAATGCTAAATGTTATTAAATCCATAAAATTAGTTGGTAGTTGAACTAGCATATACTTTTCTAAATGATGTACCCTAGATAGGCATGGAGTCCCCTTGAGTACTGTGCTGTCCCTTTGTCCAGACTCATACCCCGAGTTTTTGCTCTCTTCGTTTCCCTGTCCCCCAGATCTGTTCCTGCATCCCTCTGCCATCCCATTCCCAAGGTTTGGGATAACATTGGCAAAAATAGTGGTCAAACAAACATTTAATTAACACTATGAACATATGGCTCGAGTCTTTTTGCATTTTAGTCATCAAAGGTGCCCATGATTGCTGGTGATTTTATTCTATAGAACAAAGGTAATCACAGATTGGATTAACCATGATAAACGTTTGTACTTTAGGAGTTGATTTGAATTAGAAGGCTTGACATGAATATGTCTGAATGCAGGTTGTGCCAAGCATTGCCATGGTGGAAACGTATGTGAGATTACTGTTAATTGCACCACATTCATTGTTTCGTCTCCATTTTAACGTATGTCGGTACTACCTACTGTTAGTATGTTGATCTTATGTCAATTATGGTTGGAGCTTTAGATAATATTTATAACGAGAGTTAGGAATGATGAAATATGTGAAATTGGATGCAATTTTTGTATATAATGCAAGTAATATTTCTTTAGTACATCTTGATATGATGATAATTTTCTTGGAAAATTTGGATATGTTACTTGATATAAGGCTTACAAAAGTAAGTGATTCATCATCCTAGCTGAGCCATATATCATACATATGATTTCAAATACCAAAAGCAGTAATCTTTTTAAACATTGGTAATGCCATTATAGTAGTAAGATTTGTAAGTATTATGAACATCACATATATAACAGGGCATATTACCAGAATAGCCTATGATGTTAGTGATATAGTGAGGGAGGATGCTATCACATAAATGTCTTTCTCATTTGTAAAAAAAATGAATTGTGTGAAATATCCCTGATCCGGCTGATCAAGATATTCGCTAATGTTCTAATGCTCTGACGTGCAGATCTGATACACTGGGGGTTTCTGGATGCGTTTTAGCTGTGTGATTGAGATGTTCTTCGGTTATTGTGTTTGCATGTTGGTTATTGTGGTTGC
>JZKD02S2258376.1:105534-118723 GCA_000966675.3 Picea glauca | reverse complement strand
TTGTTGGAGGGTGTGTTGTGCATGTGATTTGGGCAACATGCCCTCTTGTCCTGGTAAGAACCTGCAAAAATCAGCAAGCTATTGCTTGCTGATTTGAGCTGCAACACACTCAAAATGTCAATGAAATTTCTGTTTTTAGGCAGAAATTTCTTACATATGTAAACCAGAAAATTATATGATTTTAGGTGACCTATCTAAGCATGCTAGCTACCAAAATGAAGAATGAGAGAAGGTGAACAATATCAGAAATAATTTGGAGTGTAAGTGAGAAGTAAGGGCAAATCCGTGCTTGGACTTATCCCAATATCCTCTCCTTGAAGTGTCCTGCAAAGCTTAAACAGAATGTGAGACGAAGATAGATAATGATGGAATATATTAATAATCAAAACTACTTTCAATCATTAGTAAATGCAGATCAAATAAGTTAGCAATTATACAATCACTAAACTTAGTTAAGTAAACTACTTTACCCAACAATCTACCTATAATCACACAAATATTTAAAACAAAACGATTTCACCTCATATGCATATAACGAGCCCAGACTACTCTTGAGATCCATGTATCCTCCAAAGCATTTCCTTTTATTATCCAAATGGAAGAAGTTGTAGCAACAAATTGCTACAAGTTCTTCAAGAGCCACACCAATGAAGAAAGGTGACAATAATGATGAGAGAGGAAGAAAATAAGATAGTGAGAAAATAGTAGCATAACAATGCAATAATGAAAGGTGATGAATGAAGGAGTGAGAGGTCTCTTAAATAGCTAAAGAAACCAAGGAGACCCCCCTTAGATCATTGACAAATGTCAAGATGCAAATTCATGAGGAAACTCAAACCAATGAAAGATTGAGGTTTTAAGGTGAGGGGAAAAGGTAAGTAAATGAGTTGGATAGGGAGAAAGCAAGGGAAGAGGAAATGTACTTGGCAAGTGAGGGAGGCGTATTAGGCATGAGGAAGCCCACGTACCAATTAAAGGAGAGTTGCATGCTTTGATTGAGATGTTTCCCTTTTCCATTGAGCTTTATTCATTTTCTCAAAGGTCAAGCGTGAGTTCAAGGAAAAAGGTGTGAGTGTGAGGAAAAGAACGTGGAAGGAAGCGTATGGATGAATGGAGAGGCCCCATGCTTTCAAAGGTGAGTTTCCAAAATTAAAAGGGAAAGGGGACGTACCTGCTAAGAAGGATGTAAGTCTTTTAAAAAGGAAATGCGTGAGGATGTGAGTGCGTGAGCTAGGAGTGTGCTTGGAGTGTGGGGGAGTGTGTGTGTCACACTCCAAAAAGGACGTGGAGGGTAAGGCGTAAGATAGGAGGAGAGGTAGGGAGGGCGCACCTCATGAGAGGGGCCCAAAACTCTTTAATAAAAGATTTATTAATTAAATGCATAAGAGGGTTGTACATTTTTTAAGAGGGGGCGTATCACCCACATGGGGAATTAAATTAAAATTTAATTAAAAGATTGGGTAAAGGGTAGATAAAGGTTTGGGAAAGATATGGTGGGGTCCTTCTCATCACTATTTGCCACTTATTTCACTTGATTTGACTCATTATTTCAAAATTGACATTTGCCCATGTCCTGGGTTTGGCAATTAAAACCGCCATTTTTCCGAAAATCTCCCAAGTGGACAAAAAACCTAGCAAGACTTGTCCGACTGAGTTGAAACTTGGTCCATGGGTTTAGGGGTCTCATTAGCTTTCTTTTGAGTATAAATACCCCTATCAAAGATCCCGGGACCTAAGTTTTCCATTAAATACCCAGAATTAATTAATTAATTAATCAATTAATTAATTCAGAACTTTAAAAAAACCTAGCTATACTTGACGGAATTCTACGAAATTTCGCGTGCTGTCTTACATAGTCATTTACAACATTCCTAAACACTAGCTACCTAGGAATGACTTCATTAGAATGCTTTCACCACTTTGGAGGATTTATTGGGTGGGAGTGAAAAACTTAAGGGAGATTAACCCGGTTGGTTAGGCCACATTAACCTCCTGAGGATAAAAAACACTCACTGAAAGGAACTCTCCTAATGAAGAAACCCTAAGGCAACTGACCTAACATGATCCATGTAGACCTATTACATTATAAACCTGTGTAGGGGTGCGGTAATCCCGCTTACAAAACTGTGTGCTGGAGCAAAAAATGCCTTGTAGAAACAAAAAGTCTTCGACATGTTTGCATCTGTTGATGCATATCTTCATGATTCATGGAGTTGACCCCCTAGTTGAAGAGGCGGTCAACAGGGCCCTAGGGTTAGGTCTTTTGCTTCCCCTTTAAGTAATTAAAAAAAAAAGAAAAAATTAAGATTAGGTGGTCCTGAGTTGCTCCGTACAAATCCAACTGGTTTGGTGCTTTAAGGCTGCTTCAATAGGGAACTGGCCTTAACTAGTTCAAAACGCCAAACTAGACCGATATGGCGCCAAAATAGATCGGATCGACCGGTTCCACTGGTTTCGATCCGTTTTTAACTTTTTGATAACATTGTTTCATATGCACCCATATGAATTCCTATGCAAATGCAGGGTCTTTAGACATGCCTGCCTTTGTAATTCAACTGCACCTATCAATCCATTATGATGAGTAGTCCCCTCATCTATATTAGGAATGGGGTTCAATTTGTTTCTAAAGGAAGGAGGAAATGTTGATCAATTTAGAGTTATGTAATGTTCCCAAGCCAATTTTTTGCTTGAAACACTAATTGATCACTGTTTATTGTTTGTTTAGTTGTGTGCTGGTAGGTTTACTCATGAAGTTGCGCATTAGGGTTTGTGTTTATGAGATCAAAGCATGTAGACATAGATCTGAAGATATAACATAAGGAAAAGACAAGATCCAACAAGAAACACCAATATGGAACCAAATAGCTCAGATCTGACCTTTATTTAAATAATAGAGAGATCTTGATACAACATATTTGCAGATCTGAAAGAATACCAATAATAATATCCAACTAGAATAATAGCTGCTACAAAATGCTCAAGACTGAAGATAATATCCTCCAAACGCAATACAATAGACTGATGAAAAGCACAAGATTGATTTCTTTCCTTCCAGGTGCCAGATCCAAACCCCCCTCGCTGAGTTGCGCCCTTTTGGATAGTTGGATATACTCAATAATTCGGCCTCACTGCAAGAGACCTCCAAATGCTCTGAAACTGGATGGAATAGTAGATCGGGGCAAGACAAACCCCCTCCTAAAGTCTCAGGATGAATGATGAAGATCTGCTCCTCCAATAGCTGAAACCTCAATCTGAGTTGCACCCTCCTAGATGACTGAAAAGACCCATTATTTCGGCCTCACTCCTAGGGATCTCCAAATGCTATGAAACTAGCTGAAAGAGTAGATCGGGGCAAGGCAAACCCCCTGGTGAAGTCTCCAGCTGAATAATGAAGAACTGACCCTCCAAATAGATGAAACCCTATTCTGCAGTGCACTCTCCTTCTCTCCAACTCATGCCAAGCTCTAACAAATCATATGGCAACCAAACCTCCTCCCAAATAGGCTGAAAATGATGGCGTAGGCCATACAGAGAAAACCCATAAGTTTTTATGCCCAAAATCCTTCTCCGCTTCCTAGATTGAACTCTTCTTCTTCAAATGGTGCGCCCCCCTTGCTGGAAACCCCTTAGGTTGCACACTGTTTCTTCCCTTGTTGATAGATGGTACCTGTAACTGCTGTAGAATGGTGTGGGAGGAGTATTGCACCGCCAGGACTAAGCTTGAATCAAGATAGCTGGGATCTTTCACCACCGAGTTGATCTCTAGGGTTTGAAATCTCAAAACCCTCAAAACTCCTTTGTGTTCAAGAGCCCAAATGCAAAATGTAATAATAATCTAGAATGAGTGAGAAGTGTGCCCTTCCTTTCTTTCATACCCCTGATCTATTTCTTTGTTGAGTTAGTTAACCCCTAGGGTTAACTCCTAGCTTTTTCACACATGTTCTTTTCTTTCCTTCAGTTTACCTTTTCTCCCAAAGTCAATTTAATATTATAACATTGTGCTTAGGTAATTGCTTTGGGTTGTCTTTGTCTCCATGATGCATGAGACTATAGTCTAGTGGGGACAATTAGACTACTGAGTCTCTCACAACCTCTTCATCAAGAGGTAGGGGACATTACAAGTTATGATTTCTAATTGGGCACAAACTCACCATCATTAGTTGCTAAAATTCTACATCTAGGTTGTAATGGAGGCCTAAATTAGACATGTCAAAATTTGACACAATAGATTTTACTTCTTGAATTGTGTTGACCTCTCTACTTGTGATGATTATGTCATCTAAATATACCACTACAACCTCGAAATCACCCACCCAAACTTTTCACAAATAGATTTGGATCAAAATGACCTCTTTTGAATCCATATTCTGTTAGATAATTGTCAAATTTGGTATACCATGCTCTTCGACCTTGTTTGTAAAGTTCATTTATCATCCTACATATCCGGTCTTCCTTACCTATAACTTGGAACCCTTATGGGTGATACATAGACACTTCCTCCGACACATATCCATTGAGGAATGTGTTCTTTACACCCATTTGGTAAATTTTCCATCTAAAGTAAGCTACCATAGCTGTCACCAATTTGATTGTGACCAACTTAGTCGTTGGAGAAAATGTTTCAACATAATACATTCCTTGCTGAATAAAACCTTTGGCAACTAGCCTTGCCTTGTGTTTTTTGAATGAACCATTTGCGTCGTATTTTCCCCTATAAACCAATTTGTAACCAATAGGTTCGTTACCTAGAGGTAGCTCTTCCAACTCCCCAACATTTTCTTATGGAATTCATGGCCATTTCCCACTTGTTCCCTTTTGGATTCACTATAATTGTAGGGTTTGTTATCCCCCATTTCTAGGGATAACTAAGGAGATGATGTCTCGAGGCACTCAGGTTGTAGACATGGAGTGCCAAGGGATGGATTGACTTGTGATGTCCACTTACATAGATGAAGACCCGCTTCACAACCATACTTCTCCAATTCATCATGATGGCATTCACCACATCAACTTGTTTCCGGAAGACAGTGGATCTTGCTCCATGAGGTACAAGTTAGGTATTGTGGTAAGTGTCACTTTAATACTTGAGGCATTTGAATATGTTGCATTACAACTTCTCTTGATTATAGAACGTTTGCTTGGAAATTATGCTCCTTGCCTTGTTTCACCTTGGTGTTTGACATTGAGTCCTAGTAAGTGGTCACTCTTGGTGAAAGGTTTGCTACTGGGAGGACTTCTTGATGAGTCATCATACCATTCCCGATCATACTTATCATTTTCCATACTTCATCCTTTTTGTCCCCTCATCTTTTGGGATTTTCGGGTGTACTGATGTAATGTTCTCCATCTCTTGATGAAGAGGGTTGGAGAGACTCAGTAGTCTAGCTTTCCCCACTAGACTATAGTCTCAGGCATATTGGGGACAAAGTCAACCAGAAAACATAATATTCTAAAGTTAAGTTAACTTTGTGGAAAAAGGGTAACTCAACTAAAAAAAAGGAAAAGATGAGTTAGGTTAAGAGTTAACCCTAGAGGAAAACTAACTCAATGGAGGAATAGATTGGAGCTATAAAGGAAAGGGTAGGGCGCATTCCTTATTCATTCTCGATTATTATCTTATTTGCATTGGAGCTCTTGAGCACAGTCAGTTTTGAGGGTTTTGAGTCTAAAATCCTAGAGATCAACTCGGTGGTGAAATATCCCACCTTTCTTGATCCAGGCTTGGTCCCGGAGGTGAAGTAATCCTCCCACACCATTCTACAGTGTTGCAAGTTGGTTCTACAGGTAGTTTCCAGGTTAGGGCGCAACCCAGAGGGGTTTCCAGCTAGGGGGCGCACCATCTTGGAGATATTAGTTCGATCAAGAGGAAGGAGGAGGTATTTTGGAAAAATAACACATGGGTTCTCTTCGTAGGGTCCATGGCATCATTCTTGGTCTATTCCTAAGGAGTTTATCCTTGCAGTTTATTTCTGTGAGCTTGGCACAAATTGGAGAGAAGGAGGGCACATTGCAGAAAGTGGTTTTCAGTGTTTGGAGGCTCAAATCTTCATAGATTGGCTTGAGACTTCATCATCTTGGTAGTAGTGGCCCGATCTATGATCTGGTAGAGTTTGGTGGTATTTGGAGGTTCCTAGAGGGGAGAACATAACCTCTTTGACTTTATCAAACCAGGGAGGGTGTAATCCAGTTTAGGGATTATCTAGTTGGAGGAGCAACACTTCTCAGATTAGCTTGAGACTTGTTTAAGAGGTTTCTATCAACCCGATCTACATTCAGGGTGAGTTTGGAGGGATTTGGAGGTTAGGAAAGGGTGGGCCAAAACTTGAGGGTTTGGAAGCATCTAGAGCAGGACGCAACTCAACCAATTGGAGAGGTTTTGCAGGGTATTGGTCGGGTTCTTCTATCTTTAGTCAGAGTTGCTTGTTGGTGGCCTTTGGAGGCCTGGATCTCTTCTCTTACAACCTTTGGGAGGCATTTATCTTTGTATTGTTCTTCTTATTGTATCGGCTGGCAACCCATTTTGTTATTATTGGGGCTTTCTTCCAGATCTACAGATCTCTTGTATACGGGATCTCCTTACTATCTAAATAAAGGTCAGGTTTGACATTGTTGATTCTCTACTGGTGTTCTTATATCTCTTGTCTTGTTTATGATTGTATGCTTCATATCTATTGGTCAATCAACATTGAATAATCCAAATGGACATCTTTATGGATACACCTACAAACACATGAACAAACATAACAAACAGTAAACAGTTAGTGTTCTGAGCAAAAAATTTGGCTCAGGAACATTACAATTGACTCAAGAAGGTTTTGTACCTCATTTCACGGGAAGAAGGGGCTGAAGGCCTAGAGGCTTGTAGCTGGAAAAAGATAAAAGCCAATTATAAACCTTCTAGATGCTTGCCTAGGAATCCTGAGGACAATGAAATGTCTCACAAAAAACTAATGGGACCCGTAAGACACATAACTAAATAAGCATGCCGACCAAGGTAGAGCATGTGTGGGCAATGTTTTTCATGCTTAGGTATAAGTCCTGTTGCCGTCCTAATACACACCTGGGTTATTGTGGAAGAAACCTTCAATCCACTTGGTGTGTCCTTGGGGGCAAGTCTCGAGTCAAGGTGTTGTCACCTGATCCTCAACTCCTCTGTCTAGGCCAACTCCTAGCGAAGCCAAGGGGGGTAGTCCCTATAAAATGAATCTAAGGCTTTTAAAATCTAAGAAAGAAAAAGACACTTATTCTAGGAATTTATTGCTTTGAAATAAAACTTGATCAATTAACATTTAACATTTATCATCATCATACTCAAAAAAGGTACTTGCTCATCAACATGCATAGATCATCATCAGATAGTCAAAATAAGATACTTGTCCATAAACATGCATGTGTATTATCAAAGGATACAATGTCTGCAAGACTTGAACATAAAGTTAGATAAATGCATAAATGAAATGATTGCTCACATGAAAGATAGATTACTCAATGAATAAAATTGCTCGCATAAGACAAAGATAGATAGTATGTTTTAACCAGTGCCTTAAATGGAGTCGTGGTCAGTGTAGATCGAAGATTTTATTAGGGTTAATTTTGTAATTAATTTAGTGGAAATGTTCTATATAAAATTTTATCAAAATTTAGCGAAATTTTCTAAGGCAAAAAGTGGACTTTTTGGGGCTTTAAAAGGTCCTAACCTGGGCTCTTTTCAGAGAGTTCTATTTGCTGTTTTAGGACAACAAACTAAAGATCTTTAAATAGCTTAAATAAACAATTTAAACTAAGCTAACTTTAGATCTCAAATTTAGATGCAAAAGACCTAAAAATTGCTTTAACACTTGCCTAGATTTACCTTTAAAATGAAAGCTTTTAAACTAGATCTAGCAAGTTATGCATGCATGTATTAGATATTGAAAATTAAACCTTGAAACTACTCTAAACTAGCATGCAACCAAAAGAAAGAAAGTAAGGGAAAGAGCTTATCGAATGTTCTGAGTTTCTTTCTTGGGCTTGGAAAATTTAAGCCATGGGGCTCTCCTTGATATGAAGAAGAGGGTGAATGCCTTCTTTAAGAACTCTTTGGATAGAAAAGGAAGTAACCACACTTCTTATCCTCTCCAACAGATTGGTGCTACCTGCAATATTAACACCTTCAAACTCTTGTATTTGGTGTTTCTCTACACAAACCAGCTTCAAAGCACATTAGTTTAACCGAAAATACACATGCATTAAAACAATTGAGTATAGATCAACAAATCAATTGAATAATAAACAAATTATACAATTCATTCCATCTAGATAACAGTATCCTTGTGATTAGCCAAATAACAAAGAAATTATGCATATAATTAATACAACATCATTTCATAAGTCTAGCAATTCGTCCACACATTAGCTCCACACACCATGAGTAGCTCCAAAGACATTTTATTCCAAAATATAAAAAATGTTACAATGGACTTCGTCACCCAAGACTGAACTAACTCAATGAGGAGGGTCGACCTCTCTTAAATAGATATGGAGGTGATGATTCCTAGGCACATGCATGCGCTAGGGTTATGGATTCGTATAGTCAATGCGTGCGTTATGTGATGGTAGGTGCGTGAGAGGAGGAGTGTCACACTTAGTGATGGTGGGATTCGTGAGTGGTGAGGGAAATACGTACTAAGATTGAGGGAGAGTTTACGTAAGGACTGAGGGAGATAGGTAGAGTTGACTAGAAGTGAGTGGAGGGTGACATAGGGAATGAGGGAGTTACGTAAGGGTTGAGGGGAAATTACGTATGGGATGAGGGAGTTATCTAGGGGAAAGGGTGAGTGATTTAGGGGGAAGGGTGAGTGGAAGCGAGTGAAATTGGAGTGAGGCGTGAGTTAAGGGGGAGGTTTTGGAGTGAGTGGAAGTGTGGGCCACATGAGAGATGCGTGAGGAGTCACCTAGGATGGGAGTCGAGTCCCTACATTGGGAACATCTCCCAAAAGCCATGTCATCCAATCTATGTCGACTCTCTCATCTAGTTGACTCACTTTAATGTTTAGTCAACTAAGGACACACAAAACATTTTTTAAATCATGTTCCCAGTTTTCCTAAAATTTAGGAAATTCAATTAAGTACCCCTTTTCCATATTTTCAAGTAAAATTGATTTTTTTAGCGATAATAATCATTTTTTAGCCTCGAAAGATGGAAAATAGGGGTTTACATCATGCTCTGGACTAGAAAAGGATTGTAAATATGGCATTTGACAACATCTTATGCCATATTTTTACACTTATTGACTCAGAATTAATAAATTCCAATTTTGCGGGAATTTAATTAATTCACTAAAACTTAAAAAGAAACCTATCAGACTTAGCCACAATTTCCAAATAACTCGGACACTATGTTCTAGTATGAGCTTATATACATTCTGACACTAGACATTGGATTTTCCATGGCGAGACCTGCTTGTCAACACATACTTTGGCTTTGGACCAAGTCTTTTTCCGAGTGAAAAAACTTGGTAATTATTTAATCTTCTCACTAAGGTAAGGAGAAAAAATAATTAACAAGTGAAAAAACACTCTGGAGTATGTGCCCACTCCTAGATCAAGGGTGGCCAATAGCCTTTTACATTCTCTCATACTTAGAACATTTATTACAGTAGTGGAAATGCGGGAAAAAGGGGTTTTTCAGGGCCTGCTGAATCACTGAACTCTGCATGTATGAGCACTGCTTGCTCATTCTCTGGCGGCTCTTCAGGAAATCCAGGTTGTGCAAACTGGTGGATAACAAGTCCCACACATTGTCTTGAACTTGGGGAAGCACAATGTGATCAAAGTAGAGTCAAGGTGTGCAATGTTTTTCATGCTTAGGTAGAATTCCCACTTTGGCTTCAACCTGGAAACACTTTAATTAATTAATGGCAATGAAATGGGCTTGGAAAAAGGTTGCATTGAAAACAAAGGTGCAACACACCCTCTACAAAGGCACCCATAAATGAGATAATACAAGCCCTCGTATGTCATGAACCCCATGCCCAAACGTTTTACCCCCATCCACTTCATCTTCTTTGCATGACTTAGAGAGGGTCCACCTAGGATACACTCCTTGACTTGAGGAATGACTCACCCTATAGGTCAGCATGACAACCCTCCCATACCTAAACTTGGCAAGTTGCATAGGGTCTTTGAGCACTTGTTTGATTTGAATAATCCAAATGCACATCTTTATGGATAAACCTGCAAACACATGAACAAACATAACAAACAGTAAACAATTAGTGTTCTGAGCAAAAAAATTGGCTCAGGAACATTACAATTGACTCAAGAACGGATTGTACCTCATTTCATGGGAAGAAGGGGCTGAAGGCCTAGAGGGTTGTAGCTGGAAAAAGATAAAATCCAATTATAAACCTTCTAGATGCTCGCCCAGGGATCCCGAGGACACTGAAATGTCTCTCACAAAAAACTAATGGGACCCGTAAGACATGTTATTGCACAATTTGTAGTTAAGGTAAAAGACGGATGAAAGGAGGTCAAACTAGCGTAACTGAACCAATCCCACCACTGTCACCTCAATGGGAAGGCTCTTTCTGTTTAGGGAGGTAAGGCCTAGGGGAGACGTCCCCGGTGACCTGGGGTTTTGAGAAGGCAAAGGTTTAGCAAGGCTAAGTGATAATTTCCCCCTCACAAGTCACCACCGAGAAGAAAGTCCGGCTTATAGCCAATAAAGAAGTAGTAACCAATAAGAGTACCTGCCCGAGACAAAGCAACAATGAAACTACATGTGCAAGCTTGCTTGCTGATTAGTACTTCATATAATCAATGACTTTCTGATAATAAGAAATTGATAAACAATATTATTATTGAAGCAAATCAAAGTTGTACAATGGCAATGATTACAACATATATATCACTTCATAATAAATGCTAATGAAGCTTCACAATAAACAATGGCAATTTATCATCAATGTAATAATACTTGAAGCAACGTCTTAGCTAACCATTCAATTGCTTTTAAAGACAATAGATGCTGCAATAAATATGTTTATAGCACAAGTAAAAGGTAGCAACAATAGGGTTAGAAGATTAGTCTAAAGCTGGGGTTAGAAGGGTTAGTAATTGCTTAAAGTGTTTGTTTGTTTGAAGTTGTGATCAAGCCACTCAATAAATAAGGTCTTAGACCAGTGCTCTAGTAGGGCATACAGAGTCAAAGAGAGGACGCAGAGGGTGAAGGACTAAGTGATATTGAAAGACCAAAGACAAGAGGGTAAAGTGTTGAGGTGTTGCTAAAGCAAGGCCTCAACAACGAAACCTTAGGGGAGAGAGGCTCACTTTGGTGTAGAAACCCTAGGCCTAAGTGCTCTCTCCTCCTTCTTTAGCTTAATGGAAAAACGACTAGCTTGAAAGATGATTGATCTAAGACAAGAGAGTTTGTTAGTGATGTGTTGCTAAAGCAAGGCTTCACTAGACTAGGGAAAGACGACTCACTAGGTGTAGGCTACCCTAGGCCTTGGTGCGTTTTTCTCCTTCTTAGCTCAACAAGAGTAAAGTGGCTAGGCTAGAAGAAAGGATAGAGTGTTGCTATGGCAAGGCTCTATCTTCTTCATGCAAATCAAATGGCTCAAAATCTTGGTAGGGACATGAGACAAGGACCTTTAGCATGTGCTTGTCACTTAGGGTTTAATTCAACAAAATATAATAATAAATGCAAGAAAACAACACTACAACCATTCAATCAAGAAGTTTTGCAGAAACTCACTTACATTTAACCAAGAAATCACATAGCAAACCCTAGTTGTAATACCTTCCACGAAGAGAAATGCCAAAAATGCCAAGAAAAGTCTTCCTTCAACAAGTGCGCCTCAAAATTTCAGCCAATAACCCTAAGAGAAGGGCGCAAATTTCAGACCTCACTAATGAGTGAGTGAAAGATTATGAAAATATGAAGGTAAAAACCCTCAATATATAGCATACCAATGACCTAAATTACATTTTAGGTCATTAAAAGGTCGACAAGGCCAAAATACCAAAATCATATTGTTTTACATTAAATGTCATAAATGAAACCCTAATAAAGAAAAAAGTGAGATGTCATCCCCTTTTTAGGGTGACGTTAACCCCTTCTAGGGCAAATATAGCCTCCTGGAGAAAAACGTTAGCCCTCCTTGGGCTTCTCCAAGCTGCCACACGTGCCACACTACCATAACTGTCTCCCCAAGACGTCCATAATGCTGGATGACATCATGGGCATGCTGGGTGATGTCATGGGCCTTCCAAGGCCAACGTTCTTGTGGAGAGGGCTCATCCCCCTTAGTTAAGGCTCTGCCAAGGTGCCTCTGTGGAACGTCCTCCTCTTCTCTGGTGCAAACCGCTTTGTTCGGTCTCTGCCCCCTGCCGGGGTCTCAGCATCCATTTGGTGGGCTCTTCAGCCCCATGGAGGTCTGAACTGATCATCTCCCCATGTGTACTTGTCCAACATGGTACTTGTCCGTCGGGCATGATCCTGCACATCAACAACTACGCCCTCCAGGGGCTCATAAGTCACAGGGATCATAGCAATGTCAATCACATCTCATCATCAATATTATTAAACATGTGCATAAAACCCCTTTACCCCAGTCTAGTGCTCAAAGACACTATACAAGTTTGCAATGCAAGTTTGGAGGAGGTGACAGGACGTCCTATTGGGCTAGTGTCTATTGGAAGAGGGATGTTTCTAGAAAGGATTAAATCCAAGTCATGTAAGTGGGTGAGGTGGATGGGGATGCCTGGGCAAAAGGTGCAGTGATAGCAGGGATGGCTTATCGATGGGTGCCTCTGTGGAGGGTGCGTTGCACCTGTCATGGATGCAAATGTTTCCAAGCCCATTCATGCCTTTTATCTTCATTCTTTTTCTTCCAAGATGCTAGTCAAAGGACACTGCCATGGCTTGGTGACCAATGGTGGCAATGTTAGCCACAAGAATTTCATGAAAATGAGAAGGCTGGCTCGTGATGAGACCCCATTTCTCTTGGCTATGCCACCAAGAGCCACTACCCTGGCGTGGTGACCAGATGCTAGTAGTGTCATACCGCTAAATGCTAATGGACCTGTTGCCGTCCTTATACACACTTGCAAACGTGAGCTAAGTCTTGCTCACTTAGTGTGTCCTTGGAGGCACAATGCCTAGGTTCAAAGCCCATGCTGTCACTTTGACTTGAACCTCTTCCGT
>JZKD02S2258365.1:15500-36271 GCA_000966675.3 Picea glauca | reverse complement strand
CCTTATTACTTTTGTTCGTGTAATTATGTCATTTTTTTGTATTAACTACTTAGTGATTCAGATTCATACTATCATTATATTCTAGATTATTGCATAAACTCATTGCTATAACAATCATGATTATTGTGCACGGATTAAACATAACATAACTCTACTATAATATGCACCCAGAGAGAACTCATAAGAAATCATGCGCCCCAAATGGAGATCATATGCCAAAGTTACACTCCCGAGAAGTTGATACACCGAACTACCCAGAACAAGATCCAAAAAACTGTTAGTTTTTCATCTTCTGGGGTTAGGGTTTTGGATTTTCTTTATGTTAAAAAGGCCTTTAGAGCCTCATTGTAATCCATCTTCTTGCGAATGCTAGTAGACATCACATCTCTTCTCAGAGATAAGTTTCCACCATTCTAGCGAGTCTTTCACTATGTATTTCTACAGTTTTGTACATTTCGCTCATTAATAGAAATTGTGTATTACTGTATATATGTGCCTCTTGTTATATATCTGATATATCTTTGTTATGTTATTTGATCTCTTGCAACATCTTTGTATATTTCTGTGTTATATCTCCTCTCTCATTTCGTTCATCTCATAAATCCCGATCAACATTGTACTTCTGGATGCGCCTCTGTTGCTCATTGTCCTCCTGGATGCGCCTCAGCTGCACACTCCCTAATTTTCCTTCTTCTCATGCACACCTATGCTGCACACTTCTTGTATACTTAGGATTTTTCCCAAAATTTTATCCCAAAACTACCTGTCCAACAAGGTCAGTCTCTAGTACCACATAATATATATTTTTTTGAAATCATTGAGGAAGGAAAAATCTATAAGAGAAATTTGATAGCATATTTTTTTGTTAGTAATAGAGAAAAACAAAAAAAAATAATATTTCTAAAAAAATATTATAGATTTGTAATCTATAGAAACAAGTCTACGTATGCTTGCAGTTTCATCATCTATGAGTATGTGTAGCATATTGCAATGGTTTGTCAAACAAAGAGATACTAAAAAAGGGAAAAAATGTTGAATTTTCTATGGGTTATGCATTTCGTACCACCTGCTTGGTTAATTCAAACCTAGGACCAAGAAGGCACATAGGATGAGAGATAATACATATCATGTGATAGGTGAGCAAGATAAGTGTTGTTAAATGCAATCACATTCTTTTGAAATTCAAATTTTCAACATGTGCTAAGTTCTCTCTTGGACTTTGAGTTTTACATCACACAAATGTATGTACATTCTAGTGATACATAATGTGTGCTTGTTTTAGTGATCCACACAACATGCATGTTATAGTGATATATGGAAATTTGTGTGTGTACCTTTGGGTACATCAAGATAGTTTATGTTCCATAATCAAGAGCCCTTCTTAATGTTGGAATTATTTGATCTAGGACAAATTATGTCAATTACACACCTATATAAACTAATAATTTTATTACCATAATGTGCAAGATGCATATGGAATGTTACACTTAATCACCCACTCTTAAATCAGGATACCAAGGATAAGTAAATGCTTAAATCCTCATCATGAGTTTAATTGATTGATGTTTTATTTCCATTAGTGAGGGACCAACATCACAAGCATTATGTCTAAGGCCCCAATCTATGACTACCTAATTGATTTATAAACACATTGAAGTTCATAAAGGAAAATAAATCATTGTGTACAATAGTTTTGAAGAAGAGAATGAGAAATGGTATCCTCATTTTGAGTGCAATAAGAGAGCACAATCAAACATTAATATGAATTTGAAGAGATAGAGCACACATTTTAAAAGTGCCCATTCCAAAAGTTGTAAACCTAGAACAAGAGAAAGTGAGATTGAGTATAGAAAGCCAAACATTGTAATTTAATGGAAAATTAAGGGTCGATGTTGAGAGAGGAGAATTATCCCATCCTATGAAAGAGAGACAAAAATGGATTACATCCTAAAATGGAAGGTGGGCCTCAAATTAGAGGCCTATCTCACTTGAGATAAAAAAAAACTCTCCTATCTATCTCGGGGATGCATACCAATCCTTTACTTCGGGTACTAATGCAAGGAATACCTACATATGAACCACTTATGTTTGTTTTGATGTATTAAAAGACCGTTATGGAAGGAGGATCGAGAGTTAACATAACACTAACCCAAACTATGAAGAAGTTGGGGATATACAAGTTAAGGAAATTCTCATTTATAATTAAGGTGGTGGATCAAAGAAAGATCCAATTGATGGTAATAGCCATAGTTGCAACAAATTATATTAGATCATTTACTTAGTGAATTTCATGGTCTCTAATGTTCCATGTGATAATAAGACTTGAGTGTTTATTGGAGAGGCCATGCAATTATGCTACTGGAGTTAAGAAAGACAAAGGAGTAGATGAGGTACTCCTTAAGTTAGTGGAAATGATACCTTAATAATCAATTCAAATAATGGAAAGACTAGTATAGTACCAAACAAACCTCTCTAACCAAGTAATAATTTAAAAGAGGAGGTGCTAGAGACAAATGATAGTGGCACACCAATAATATTTACCATAAATAGTGTCATCCATGTTGAGAATCCAATGATGTCTCATAAACTAGACGTTGAAGTCACCTTGTTTGATGGTTAGAATGGAGCACCAATAACCATTCAAAGGTGAACATGAGGGTAAATTTAGTAGCCACCCTCTACATCGTAGGAAATAACTATACATACTTGATACAATTAATTAATAATATATACATAGTAAGAAATAATTGATCCATCTGAGTTTATAGGTATGAACTTGATTTACATATCAATATATAAATGCATTGAATCAACACATAAGAAATATTGAGGATATCCATTTACTCTGAGTGGGGATTTTGGCATGCCCCATGAGATATAAAATAAGTTTTTAGGGCCCATGTCCTTAATTTTTGGAATTGAAAAATCCCATGAATATGTGATATGCATCCATTCTACACTAAATGTAAAAACCATGCGTACATACCACTTATAAGGTGTTGGCCCTTGATCAAGTTTTGAAGAATACTTGGTCATAGTTGACCGTTTTCGGGATTGCGACAGCTAGTCAAAGATGAAGCGCAACGCGAAGCGGAAATTAGGGAAGCAAAACCTATTTTTGGGACCTTTTTAGGGTTTTCGGGTTAATGTAACAGGAAAGGGATGTTGACCCGTGGGTTTACCCATGCTTAGACCCATTTTTGTAATCTATAAATAGATACTTATGCAATGTAAGTAGTAGATGGTAGTACATCTATGTGATGTATAGCTAAAGGCTTAGTGCTAGTAACTGGATCTGTGTGATCGGATGTATATTGCAAGTGCTCTGTGCATGATTGTAAGGAGATTGAAAAGCTAAGCTCAAGTTGTTGTAGTTTTGGGCTGAAGTGCAAGGAAGAAGGATCTAGCGAGTTGTGCAAATCTTCTGTCCTGTGTGAAGCAAGGATTGTTGAAGATTTGTGTTGTAGCTGTTTGACTGAGATAATAAAGAATAATATCTTGTGGACGTAGCCCCAGGGTGGGGGTGAACCACAGTAACTTGGTGTATTGTGCTCTGTGCTTTGACCTAATGTGTTTATCTCCTTCCTGGATAAGTGCTTGATGTGATTAAGTAGATTTAGTTATGCTTTGTTCTTCTGAGATAGGAATGAATGTTAGATCTGATATATAATATGCTTAGTGCCTGATCTGGTGAATCCAATCTATCTTGCTATATCTAAGTGTTGAATTATCTTGAATCTAAGTATATATTGCGATGCTTTGTGTTATCTGTGAAGTGATGTAAGGGTTGAATATTGATAGATAAACCTTGATAGATAATTACTAAGTTCTATAATCACAGATTTGTGTCCCAGCTAAGGTTGCAGACGTTCGAGTCCTGCAACCACCTCTGCCTCTACCTCGAGTGAGACTTCATCTTCTTCACAGGTGTTGCCAAAAGGGCTGGTAGTTAGGGTTTTGTTGGTGCACTCTTGAGCGTTGAACCCTGGGTCTGCCCCTGTGCCAACAAATGGTTCTGTTGCCGGGACCTGAAACTATGATTGCTGGGAACTAAAAAAGAAAAAGATTTGTGCAAAATAAGCTCTGTGCGTAGATCTATTGCCCTAGTGCGCAATATTCTACTTGACCTGCGAAGCTTTGTGCTGAGAAAGAAATGTTAGATTTGAAGGAAAGAGGTCATTTCTACAAGAAAAGAGGTTGATACTGAAGAAAATAAGTGAGATTTGAACACTTTATGCCCTAAGAAAGAAATTTCTACAGAAAAGAGGTAAGATCTGTAAGCTCTAACCTCTAGTAAAGGTAAGAATAGTTCAATTTTTAGATCTGAAATTTTTGTGCCCCGTGGAAGCAAATAAGTGAAATTTTTTACTTCTAACATATGGACTTAGGTAATCTTGATTGTCTCAGCTTAAAAACTAGAGCATTGTTAGGTAAAAGAAAGTTTGATATGAATAGAAATAGTGAAAAATATGTTATACCTATGCATAGAAAGAGTTTTTGGACTAACCAATGGATGCAGGACCCTAGAAAGAAACATTTGCAGGCTAGCCCTTATGATCCTAGCACACAATACAAAAAGAGTTGGGTATTGAAGAGAAAGAGAGGATTAACTCTTTGCTACAATTGCAGAAGATGAGGACATTGCTAAGGAATTCCCTGGGAGAAACCCTAGCTGCCTCTATTGTAGAGCTATGGACCATGAAGTATTGGATTGCCCTAGAATGATTGCTATGCTTGAAAAGTTGAATATGGAACAAGCAAACTCTAAAGGAGATCAATAGACTAAAATTATAGAAGAACCCCAAAACGAATCAGAGATCATGTTACTGAAAATAAAAGAAACCCTAGATGACCATAAGGATGTCAGTTTGTCAGAGATCTTCAAAGAAAAGGAGAAAATCAAAGTGAGAATAGGAGACTTCGACATTGACTGTGTTTTGGATGAGGGAACACTAGTGAAAATTATGACAAAAAGAACTTGGGAAACCCTAGGAATGCCTGCTCTGGTCCCTTCACTAGGCACCATCAGATTGTTTAAAGGAAAAATGGTAACCCTATGTGGCAAAATTACCCAGATAGCTATGAGTACCCATGGAACTTCGACAGAGGAAGAATTCGAAGTTATTAAATTTATTGAGGATCACGCCCCATTTCCATCTTTGTTAGGCAGGATCTGGATTGAAAAAGACCAGATCCAGAGAACAGAAGAAAAGGACGCTCTAGAACAGAAGAAGCAAGAACTCATGGAATTTATTTCTAGAAGGATATCCTACTTGATGAAAGAACAAGAGGACATACCTAAGCCATTGAACACTAGGGACTTGGGTATCGAAGTTATAAGAGCATTAGAGGAACCACAGAAGACCGAAATACCTAATCCATATGATGAAGGAGTATTACCTTTGGATCTGAAGAAAGAACCCAAGCAACATGAAGTGAATATGTCAAGAGAAGATAAGAATCGGAATGGAAAAAGGATGACCGAGACAAAGCTTACTGGGAAAAAGGCTAGGAAGCTAAGTAAGAAGAGGGACAAAATTGGAAAGTTACAAAAGACTCCAGAGGAAACTTCATAGAAGTAAAAATCACAGGAATCGAGCTTCGTCGAGATATCATAACAACGACCTATGGCACTTCGCCATGGCACATAAATATAGTCGTTGGAAGCCAATGTAATCATTCGAATTTAGCTATGAACGGGTCAAAACACCTTTATGGCTCACCACTAGACCGTTAGACCGTGCCATATGAACAAAACATCAGTTAATGCAACCTCTTATCCGTTGCAAGCCGACCGTTGCTAAGTTTCCCTACTTAGTTAGTCGCACCACGCATTGAAAATACTTTTGCTAAATGAGAATTTAAGCCCGAAACTTGAGATTACTTCACCCTGTGATCATTGCCTTGTTCCCATACTGTTCATCATAGTCTCTGAATTCATTTTCATACCTGAGCTAGTGGACCCAAGCTTGTATGTTGGACGAGCTCAACGCTGTTGAGAAAGTAGTTGAAGAAGTTTTGATTGACTTAATGGCTGAGAGAGTCATGTTAGGAAGAAGGATGTCTGTAGGTGTGAAAGCATCATCAACAGGAGGAGTCCAAGCTTCTCCCTCCATTGCTCGCGGAGAAGGACCTTCCAGAACCACGATTGAGACAAGAACAAAGCACAAAGATGATATTGCAAACGCCAAGCTGATCCCATGCATTCTGCCGGTTTACATACCACCTTTGAGCAACAATATTAGCTGCGATAGTGTACCTAGAGACTTTGAGTACACCTTGATCACCGCATATCTTCCGAAAGGGGTGCGTGCAGTACGTGCTGACCAGGGTAAGCTTGCAACACTGAAATTTAATGATTTTAACCTTGGAGATCACAAAACCTACAACATGTTAGCTCCGCACAAGTACTTAACCAAGACCAAAGGAAAAAATCCTAAGATTGTCCCATAGTCCTGGACCCAGAACCTTGCGTAGTCCACACTGCTCAATGTAATGAATATCCCTCACTTCAGCAGACACCAGGAAGTCAACGCATGTGTCAAGTTGTTGATGTCTTGCTACCACGACGAATACTTATGGTTGGACTGCTGCATCACTGTGGATCCGTCTTTGGTCAATTGGATCAGAGGGCTTAGCATGAAAGGCCCTGACCCACGAGACTTTTACCCAGGAAAGACCTTGGACTGAGCACTAGCACAGTGGATAAAAGAAACGTATGGCGATGTAGAGAAGGGTACGCAAGGATACAAGGTAGCCTCTATCCAGAGTGGTGTAGTGTGCCTTTCCTGTCAGCTGATCGCGGGCAATTTAGTTCGTAAGAACAGACCAACATAGATGACTAGATTTGTATTTGATCTCGTAGGGAAGTGCGCCGAGGGACTATAGATGAATTGGGCACAATATCTTGTAAACCAGTTAGAACTAGATTGTAGAGGAGCGCAAGACCAAGGGTATGATTTCCACTTTAGTTGGTTTCTCATACTCATCGCTTTCATCGCTTGGGAATTACTAGAGGGAGCCACTTTTCTGGAGATCGAACCTTTCGAACCATTGACTGCGAAGTTCTGTACACTGTAGTACTCCAGTGACATGAAAAAGTAGTGACAGTCCAATGTTGTCTTCCACACCTATTTCAACCAACTGAAGAATGAAATTTAGTCTACATCGCGAATCACCCCAAACATACTTCATAGGTTTATACTTTTGATGAAATTCAGTGTGGACCACCACTTCACCTATATTACAGTGCGTAGTGATGAGCATAAACAACAACTCCAATCCTACTACAAGCTGACAGAATATGACTTGGAGGAGATTACCAAGGAATGGTCGATGAACCTCCTTGTTGCAGCGGACCCTACAGAAATGTCCGACGAGGAAAACCTAGAAGCTATGTCGGATACACCTGGGCCAATAAAGACTAAAAAGGATGACGAAGTTGAAGATATCCTTAGCACGTCCACAAAGACTACTTCGATATCACCTGCGCAGGGAGGTGATGCTGACGAGCTAGGCGGCACAAAAGTTGAGAAAAACAGAGGCGAGGTTACTCCACCTAGAGAGGGGGAGGGTCCCTCCATTAAAAAAAAGATTACACCACCAAAACCTTCCTCCTGAAAGAAAGCTAAGGCCACCCCGACCACGCTTAAAACTACCCTTACCCTGGATGACTTTGACTTCTTAATTGTTGCACTGAATGATGTTTCACTAGAGCTCGTAAAAAAGAAAGAAGCAAAGAAGGAGAAGATATTCAACTGAATCAAGGGAGAACTCCAAGAAGTGCAGTAGGCACTCCAGTCCAGCCGAGTAGTTTCTATAGTGCCCTTGATAAGAGGAACATTAGGAATAGACGATGAGCCCTCTCATCAACACCAGATCGCGGATCAAGTCGAAGCTTGCCTTCAACGAACTCAAGAAGACACAACACAAGCCACCCAGGCTTTGATGCAAGCATAGAAAGCACTTATAGAACAACGAAGTGAGGCAGAACAGGAAAATATTTCCCTGAAAGAGAAGTGGGATGAGGAAAAGGTACAGTTTCTTGCAGAGAAACTTGAAGTACAGGAAAGGGTTCACAAAGAAGTTCACTCTGTGACGGTCATAGAAGTGAAGATGGAAGATCGTCTCCCACAATAGGTGACCCAAATAGAATAAGTAATCCAACAACTCCAACAACACATCACATATCTGGAGCTCTGCATTGTGCCCGAGACCCCCCAAGAAATAAGAGATCTAAGAGAGGCCATTGCTCAAAGTGAAATTTACCGATTAAAAACCTTTGCCCTAGAATGCAAGCAGTTGAGTGCTAGAAGCACCCAGACTTATGAAACCTTCACAGAGAATCCAAAATTGCAGACATTAGAGGCACAACTCCAAGAAGAAAAGCAACATGCAAACATGCTATAGGTGAAGATAAATACTTTGACCCCAGTCGAAAGAATGAAGAGGTTCGCAGAACAACGCACAACCCAACAACAGGTACATACACTGCAAAGTAAAGTGATGGAAGTTTCCCAACAACTTCAACCAATCCAAGAAAAGGCATGCCAGCTGTTTGCTGAACTTGAAAGCTAGGGAGTTGAACTCGAACAGGTTGTCATCACTGCAGAACAATGGCTAGAAGGACCGCTCGATGACACAGTGATCCAGGAATTCATTGAGCAAGAGACTGTCGCACTGTAGCAGGTCGAAGCAGCTCGAGCCAAGCTCGAGGCATTTGAGGCAAAATTGATCAGACTAGAGTGACTCGGGATGAGTCACAAGTGAGTGTTGGGGGCTTGTTGGCCCTTGACCAAGTTTTGAAGAATACTTGGTCATAGTTGACCATTTTTGGGACTACGACAGCTAGTCAAAGATGGAGCGCAACGCGAAGTGTAAATTAGGGAAGAAAAACCTATTTTTGGGACCTTTTTAGGGTTTTTGGGTTGATGTAACGGGAAAGGGATGTCGGCCCGTGGGTTTAACCATGCTTAGGCCCATTTTTGTAATCTATAAATAGATACTTAGGAAATGTAAGTAGTAGACGGTAGTACATCTATGTGATGTATAACTAAAGGCTTAGTGCTAGTAACTGGATTTGTGTGATCGGATGTATATTGCAAGTTCTCTGTGCATGATTGTAAGGAGATTGAAAAGCTAAGTGCAAGTTGTTGTAGTTTTGGGCTGAAGTGCAAGGAAGAAGGATCTAGCGAGCTGCGCAGATCTTTTGTCCTATGCGAAGCAAGGATTGTTGAAGCTCTATGTTGTAACTGTTTGACTGAGATAATAAAGAAGAAGATCTTGTGGACATAGCCCTAGGGTGGGGGTGAACCATGGTAACTTGGTGTATTGTGCTATGTTCTTTGACCTAATGTGTTTATCTTCTTCTTGGCTAAGTGCTTGATGTGATTAAGTAGATTTAGTTATTCTTTGTGCTTCTAAGATAGGAATGAATGTTAGATCTGATATATAAGATGCTTAGTGCCTGATATGGTGAATCCAATCTATCTTGCTGTATCTAAGTGTTAAATTATCTTGAATCTAAGTATATACTATGATGCTCTGTGCTATCTGTGAAGTGCTGTAAGGGTTGAATATTGATACATAAACCTTGCTAGATAAATTCTAAGTGCTATAATCACATATTTGTGTCCCAGCTAAGGTTGCAGACATTTGAGTCCTGCAACCACCCCTGCCTCTACCTCCGGTGAGAATTCATCTTCTTCGCAGATGTTTCCGAAAGGGCTGGTAGTTAGGGTTTTGTTGGTGCACTCTTGATCATTGAACCCTGGGTCCGCCCTTGTGCATGAGCCCTAGAGGAAACTCCTACAACTTGTGTCTTTAGGTTTTGGCCTTAACCATGGCCTAGAGCACAAGACCCATCCTTCCTACACAAAATGTAAAACTCCTAACTAAATCCTAATTGCTGGTGAAAGATTACATCTATACATGAGATTGATGAAGGTTTGGGGCCCTGTTTATGGCCTATTAATCACAGAACAAACTATTAGGGATTATGCCCCTAATTTATGTAATGATCTACCGGGACATGAGACCTATTACCTATTGAGATATAAGTTCCTATTTTTCATACTTAAAGAGTAATATAACCTATATGGCCCATCAATGTTATGCCAAACATCAAAATTGTTCTTAGCTTGAACTTCTAGGCTAACAATTCCCTTTATAAGGCCTAAACTATGCTAGTTTTGGGCCATATGCATGTCTTATGAGCCCAAGAAGAAATTGTTTGAGACTATATGCTTAGTTTCACATCACCAAACCATAAATCTAGAATTGAAACCCATACATGGTCCACCAATAACTAGAATAATTCCCATATCTTACATGAAAGACAAATATTCCATTTATTAGTATTTTGTGGTGATTTAGGGCTACGTGCATGGACTGTGAGCCCTAAAAGCAATTTTTTTGTAATAATTCATCATATTTTATCCTTGAACCATGATCTAGGTAGTGAGGCCTATCCATAGAAAGTTGAAATGGTAGGGATGTGTGCACTGGGTATATAAATATTATTTCCCTCACACCATTCAAAGCCCAGAGAAACAAGGAAAGTATGAGATGCCCTACTTGTTAAAGAAGCTCATCCAAATCACCTCTAACATATTTGATGTTGTTGACACAACATTGATATCTCACTCATGACATACCGGGTGGAAGGGAGAGAAGAGACTCTCTGAATACTGCATTGCATATCTAGTCATTATGAAAAGGTAAATAAACATAAGTTTTTGTCTCAATAAGACACGCCCACAGTGGCTCCAACACCACCATATTTATCTTCTCTACTTCATTACCACCATTAGCACTAATTTACTTGTTGGGATATTAGGTTTGGTATTCAACCTCCTATGGATTTACACCACATCAAAATGTCATTTCAATAAAAAATCAAAAGCAACGAGCACTTGTTTCAATATTCCTTTTTAAATGTTTAAGAACATGTGCACATTTCTACATGCCAATAATGTGCATGCATTATCAAAGAGTTGTTTTCATATGAATAAAAAAGATCAACTAAATTGTTGGTGGGGTTTTTCAATAAAAGAAAGATACAATTTACCATTTGGACATTTCTAGCAAGTTGGATGATCCAGGTGGATATNTGAAGAAGTTTTGATTGACTTAATGGCTGAGAGAGTCATGTCAGAAAGAAGGATGTCTGTAGGTGTGCAAGCATCATCAACAGGAGGAGTCCAAGCTTCTCCCTCCACTGCTCGCGGAGAAGGACCTTCCAGAACCACGATCGAGACAAGAACAAAGCACAAAGATGATATTACAAACGCCAAGCTGATCCCATGCATTCTGCCGGTTTACATACCACCTTGGAGCGACAATATTAGCTGCGACAGTGTACCTAGAGACTTTGAGTACACCTTGATCACCGCATATCTTCCGAAAGGGGTGCGTGCAGTACGTGCTGACCAGGATAAGCTTGCAACACTGAAATTTAATGATTTTAACCTTGGAGATCACAAAACCTACAACATGTTAGCTCCGCACAAGTACTTAACCAAGACCAAAGGAAAAAATCCTAAGATTGTCCCATAGTCCTGGACCCAGAACCTTGCGTAGTCCACACTGCTCAATGTAATGAATATCCCTCACTTCAGCAGACACCAGGAAGTCAACGCATGTGTCAAGTTGTTGATGTCTTGCTACCACGACGAATACTTATGGTTGGACTGCTGCATCACTGTGGATCCGTCTTTGGTCAATTGGATCAGAGGGCTTAGCATGAAAGGCCCTGACCCACGGGACTTTTACCCAGGAAAGACCTTGGACCGAGCACTAGCACAGTGGATAAAAGAAACGTATGGCGATGTAGAGAAGGGTACGCGAGGATACAAGGTAGCCTCTATCCAGAGTGGTGTAGTGTGCCTTGCCTGTCAGCTGATCGCGAGCAATTTAGTTCGTAAGAACAGACCAACATAGATGACTGGATTTGTATTTGATCTCGTAGGGAAGTGCGCTGAGGGACTATATATGAATTGGGCACAATATCTTGTAAACCAGTTAGAACTAGATTGTAGAGGAGCGCAAGACCAAGGGTATGAGTTCCACTTTAGTTGGTTTCTCATACTCATCGCTTTCATCGCTTGGGAATTGCTAGAGGGAGCCACTTTTCTGGAGATCGAACCTTTCGAACCATTGAATGCGAATTTATATACGCTGTGGTACTCCAGTGACATGAACAAGTAGTGACAGTCCAATGTTGTCTTCCACACCTATTTCAACCAACTGAAGAATGAAATTCAGTCTACATCACGAATCACCCCAAACATACTTCATAGGTTTAGACTTTGATGAAATTCAGTGTGGACCGCCACTTCACCTATATTACAGTGTGTAGTGATGAGCATAAACAACAACTCCAATCCTACTACAAGCTGACAGAATATGACTTGGAGGAGATTACCAAGGAATGGTCGACGAACCTCCTTGTTGCAGCGGACCCTATAGAAATGTCCGACGAGGAAAGCCTAGAAGCTATGTCGGATACACCTGGGCCAATAAAGACTAAAAAGGATGACGAAGTTGAAGATATCCTTAGCACGTCCACAAAGACTACTTCGATATCACCTGCGCAGGGAGGTGATGCTGACGAGCTAGGCGGCACAAAAGTTGAGAAAAACAGAGGCGAGGTTACTCCACCTAGAGAGGGGGAGGGTCCCTCCATTAAAAAAAAGATTACACCACCAAAACCTTCCTCCTGAAAGAAAGCTAAGGCCACCCCGACCACGCTTAAAACTACCCTTACCCTGGATGACTTTGACTTCTTAATTGTTGCACTGAATGATGTTTCACTAGAGCTCGTAAAAAAGAAAGAAGCAAAGAAGGAGAAGATATTCAACTGAATCAAGGGAGAACTCCAAGAAGTGCAGTAGGCACTCCAGTCCAGCCGAGTAGTTTCTATAGTGCCCTTGATAAGAGGAACATTAGGAATAGACGATGAGCCCTCTCATCAACACCAGATCGCGGATCAAGTCGAAGCTTGCCTTCAACGAACTCAAGAAGACACAACACAAGCCACCCAGGCTTTGATGCAAGCATAGAAAGCACTTATAGAACAACGAAGTGAGGCAGAACAGGAAAATATTTCCCTGAAAGAGAAGTGGGATGAGGAAAAGGTACAGTTTCTTGCAGAGAAACTTGAAGTACAGGAAAGGGTTCACAAAGAAGTTCACTCTGTGACGGTCATAGAAGTGAAGATGGAAGATCGTCTCCCACAATAGGTGACCCAAATAGAATAAGTAATCCAACAACTCCAACAACACATCACATATCTGGAGCTCTGCATTGTGCCCGAGACCCCCCAAGAAATAAGAGATCTAAGAGAGGCCATTGCTCAAAGTGAAATTTACCGATTAAAAACCTTTGCCCTAGAATGCAAGCAGTTGAGTGCTAGAAGCACCCAGACTTATGAAACCTTCACAGAGAATCCAAAATTGCAGACATTAGAGGCACAACTCCAAGAAGAAAAGCAACATGCAAACATGCTATAGGTGAAGATAAATACTTTGACCCCAGTCGAAAGAATGAAGAGGTTCGCAGAACAACGCACAACCCAACAACAGGTACATACACTGCAAAGTAAAGTGATGGAAGTTTCCCAACAACTTCAACCAATCCAAGAAAAGGCATGCCAGCTGTTTGCTGAACTTGAAAGCTAGGGAGTTGAACTCGAACAGGTTGTCATCACTGCAGAACAATGGCTAGAAGGACCGCTCGATGACACAGTGATCCAGGAATTCATTGAGCAAGAGACTGTCGCACTGTAGCAGGTCGAAGCAGCTCGAGCCAAGCTCGAGGCATTTGAGGCAAAATTGATCAGACTAGAGTGACTCGGGATGAGTCACAAGTGAGTGTTGGGGGCTTGTTGGCCCTTGACCAAGTTTTGAAGAATACTTGGTCATAGTTGACCATTTTTGGGACTACGACAGCTAGTCAAAGATGGAGCGCAACGCGAAGTGTAAATTAGGGAAGAAAAACCTATTTTTGGGACCTTTTTAGGGTTTTTGGGTTGATGTAACGGGAAAGGGATGTCGGCCCGTGGGTTTAACCATGCTTAGGCCCATTTTTGTAATCTATAAATAGATACTTAGGAAATGTAAGTAGTAGACGGTAGTACATCTATGTGATGTATAACTAAAGGCTTAGTGCTAGTAACTGGATTTGTGTGATCGGATGTATATTGCAAGTTCTCTGTGCATGATTGTAAGGAGATTGAAAAGCTAAGTGCAAGTTGTTGTAGTTTTGGGCTGAAGTGCAAGGAAGAAGGATCTAGCGAGCTGCGCAGATCTTTTGTCCTATGCGAAGCAAGGATTGTTGAAGCTCTATGTTGTAACTGTTTGACTGAGATAATAAAGAAGAAGATCTTGTGGACATAGCCCTAGGGTGGGGGTGAACCATGGTAACTTGGTGTATTGTGCTATGTTCTTTGACCTAATGTGTTTATCTTCTTCTTGGCTAAGTGCTTGATGTGATTAAGTAGATTTAGTTATTCTTTGTGCTTCTAAGATAGGAATGAATGTTAGATCTGATATATAAGATGCTTAGTGCCTGATATGGTGAATCCAATCTATCTTGCTGTATCTAAGTGTTAAATTATCTTGAATCTAAGTATATACTATGATGCTCTGTGCTATCTGTGAAGTGCTGTAAGGGTTGAATATTGATACATAAACCTTGCTAGATAAATTCTAAGTGCTATAATCACATATTTGTGTCCCAGCTAAGGTTGCAGACATTTGAGTCCTGCAACCACCCCTGCCTCTACCTCCGGTGAGAATTCATCTTCTTCGCAGATGTTTCCGAAAGGGCTGGTAGTTAGGGTTTTGTTGGTGCACTCTTGATCATTGAACCCTGGGTCCGCCCTTGTGCATGAGCCCTAGAGGAAACTCCTACAACTTGTGTCTTTAGGTTTTGGCCTTAACCATGGCCTAGAGCACAAGACCCATCCTTCCTACACAAAATGTAAAACTCCTAACTAAATCCTAATTGCTGGTGAAAGATTACATCTATACATGAGATTGATGAAGGTTTGGGGCCCTGTTTATGGCCTATTAATCACAGAACAAACTATTAGGGATTATGCCCCTAATTTATGTAATGATCTACCGGGACATGAGACCTATTACCTATTGAGATATAAGTTCCTATTTTTCATACTTAAAGAGTAATATAACCTATATGGCCCATCAATGTTATGCCAAACATCAAAATTGTTCTTAGCTTGAACTTCTAGGCTAACAATTCCCTTTATAAGGCCTAAACTATGCTAGTTTTGGGCCATATGCATGTCTTATGAGCCCAAGAAGAAATTGTTTGAGACTATATGCTTAGTTTCACATCACCAAACCATAAATCTAGAATTGAAACCCATACATGGTCCACCAATAACTAGAATAATTCCCATATCTTACATGAAAGACAAATATTCCATTTATTAGTATTTTGTGGTGATTTAGGGCTACGTGCATGGACTGTGAGCCCTAAAAGCAATTTTTTTGTAATAATTCATCATATTTTATCCTTGAACCATGATCTAGGTAGTGAGGCCTATCCATAGAAAGTTGAAATGGTAGGGATGTGTGCACTGGGTATATAAATATTATTTCCCTCACACCATTCAAAGCCCAGAGAAACAAGGAAAGTATGAGATGCCCTACTTGTTAAAGAAGCTCATCCAAATCACCTCTAACATATTTGATGTTGTTGACACAACATTGATATCTCACTCATGACATACCGGGTGGAAGGGAGAGAAGAGACTCTCTGAATACTGCATTGCATATCTAGTCATTATGAAAAGGTAAATAAACATAAGTTTTTGTCTCAATAAGACACGCCCACAGTGGCTCCAACACCACCATATTTATCTTCTCTACTTCATTACCACCATTAGCACTAATTTACTTGTTGGGATATTAGGTTTGGTATTCAACCTCCTATGGATTTACACCACATCAAAATGTCATTTCAATAAAAAATCAAAAGCAACGAGCACTTGTTTCAATATTCCTTTTTAAATGTTTAAGAACATGTGCACATTTCTACATGCCAATAATGTGCATGCATTATCAAAGAGTTGTTTTCATATGAATAAAAAAGATCAACTAAATTGTTGGTGGGGTTTTTCAATAAAAGAAAGATACAATTTACCATTTGGACATTTCTAGCAAGTTGGATGATCCAGGTGGATATCGGTGTCCACCCACCTTTTCCAACTGGCTCAAAATAGTTTTCTGGCAATTTTGGCAATTTACTATTTTTAGCAGTTTTTAACTTTTGGGGCCATTTTGAGGGCCTAAATGAAGGTTTTTCTGGATTAAGCTACTCAATGATATTCGAAGGAATAATTGATCCCTCAAAATGAATCTCCTTGACGATACCTTTCCAACAGGCCATCATACGCCTAAAATGGATATCATATGCAAAAGTTACAACCCCAAGAAGTTAATGTACTAACTTACCCAAACGGGCCCACATGACTTTGGGCACTTCATCTCCTAGGGTTAGATTTTTGGATGTCTAGGGTTTTTTGCATTCCTGTTTATTGTAAAAATGCCTTTAGAGCTTCATTATAATCATCTTCTTGTGAATGAGCGCAACCGTCACATCTCTTCTCAGAGATAAGCTGCCACCATTCCAACAAGCTTGTTTTCACTGCATTTTACAGTTTCAACTTATTTCCTTATTGAATAGAAAACCAATTTCATTGTATCTCTATTATTTTGAGTTAAGTACCTATTAATAATTTGTATTCATTTTGTTCCACTCATTAAATCCATATCAGTGGTATCAGAGCGATCTGCTCCTTGTCGTCTTAATGCATGCCCCCAATGAGGTCGGAGTACAAAGAGTTGGGTCTTGTGCTTGTTTCTCTTGAGGAAAAAAGCTCTCGCATGCCCAAGCGACCTCTCATGGCAGGAGAAAATAAATATGATGGGACATGAGATCCTTTCAAACTGTTGATTGAGGAAGACCTCACTCAACAAAGGAATGAGATGATGGATAGTTTCACACAATTCCTTCGACGACTACCAATAGGAGACACATCTTCTTCAAGTGGAGGTTCCACCCCCTTCAAGGTACAAATAAACTTTTATATTCCTATATTTGAAGGTTAGATAGATGTAGATGCTGTAGACAAGTGGTTGAATCTACTATAAGGGTATTTTTTTGTCCATAACTTTTCAAATAGAGAAAAGATTACTTTTACACTCCTCAAAGTTGTTCCCCATGTCAAAGATTGGTGGGAAACCTTCTGTGAGAAAAAGGAAATAGAGGAACCCTCATTATTTACAGTCATGACCACCTGGGAATCCTTTAGGAATGCTATTAAGGAACAATACTATCCTGTTGGAAGTTATGACGACTTGTATACCAAATGGACCACACTGCGGCAAGAAAGAGACCAAGCAATGCCATATTTCACAAATATCATCGATACCTTGCACACCAAGCTGGGTATCAAATATTTAGAGTGACATATGGTGCTCAAGTATCATATTTCTCTGCATAGATACATATAGACTGAAATGGAATTTTTGGACATCTCATCCTTGGGCGCGGCCTACCGATATGCCATCAAAATCAAGCAGAATATCAAACAAAAGACATGGCAATTTGGACCTGAGAACCCCTCACAACAAAAGCCAGGAAAGGGTGGCCCCAACCCACAGAAAAAAGGACAGAGAAAAGATGGATAGTATCAGGACAATCAGTCCAAGCCGCAAGAAAATAAGGACACCGGAAAGACAAAGAAAGATACCGGGAAGTGGTGCGACTTCTGTAATATCCCTTGGCATAACACTGTTGATTGCCACTCAAAGCAGTTGCCAGTGGCTGAAGTGAAAGCCTCTGAATCAGATGCAGGTTCTGACTCTGAGCCAGAACTAGAAAGGGGAATACATATCATTGACGCGGAACCTTGTGCCACCGTTTCTACCACCAAGCTCCAGCCTGGTGAACCAGATGAACTAGAAGAAGGAGAGCGCCTCTTCCATTCACAGATGTGGGTAAAAGGTACCCCTCTGCACTTCATCATTGATAGCGGTAGCCAGAAGAACCTCATCTCAACAGAGGTCATCAAGCGGCTGGCCTTTTCAACAACATCGCACCCACAACCCTACACCATTGGATGGCTCCGCCAAGGAAGCGATCTCCACGTCAGCCAACAGTGTCGACTATCTTATGACATCAAGCCCTTCAAAGACAAGTATTGTGTGATGTTGAACCTCTCAAAGTTTGTGATGTTATTTTGGGACAACCTTATTTATGGAAACGTCATGCTGTATATGAGTCTAGGCCTCGTAGTGTTATTATTACTTTGAACAGGAAATTGTACAGGATACCCGAGGCAGTCCCACCTAGTGTTATTTCCTTGATCTCTGATAAGCAATGCAGGAAGGTCATATCTCAGACGGGAAAGTTTTTCTTCTTCATGATTCGCTCTCAGAATAAGTGAAAGATCACAACCACATCCAGGGTCTTTGCGGCTGACCTCTCCACACAGCAGAAGAAAGTAGATAAGGTCATGGAAGAATACTCAGATATCTTCTCCTCACCTACCAGGGTACCACTACACTGCCAGGTCAAGCACCCCATCAATCTGACCCCTGACGCATCGCTTCCCAATGGGCCAGTCTATCGTTGCTCTCTGTTAGATAATGAGGAGATCGAGCAACATATCCAAGAACTTCTCCACAAGGGGCACATCCATCCCAGCTCATCACCTTGCGGGAGCCTAATCGTGATGGTACAAAAGAAAGATGGAACCTGGCGACTCTGCATTGATTATCGGGCTCTGAATAAAATCACAGTCAGAAACCGGTACCCGATTCCCTGAATCGACGACCTCCTTGATCAACTCATGGGGGTCAAATACTTCAATAAGATTGATCTAAAGTTTGGCTACCACCAGGTCTTGATAGAATAGACAGATGTATGAAAGATCATCTTCAAGTCAAAGGAAGGCCTTTTTGAATGGTTGGTCATGCCCTTTGGTTTGACAAATGCGCTAGCTACTTTCATGAGGTTAATGGATGATATCCTGCAACTATTCACCAATAATTTTGTAGTGGTGTATCTGGATGACATTCTGATTTACAACAAGACTTGGGCCGAACACTTGCAACATATTCAACAGGTTCTGCACACCCTGCGACAACACAAGCTATACGCCAACTTGGAAAAATGCTCTTTTGGCATGGATAGGGTCCATTACTTGGGCTACATCGTTGATCAACATGGCATACATGTGGATCTAGCCAATATCCAGGTCATCCATGACTGGCTAGCCCCAACCACACTCACTGAGCTTCAGATCTTCTTGGGCCTTGCCAATTTATACCATAGGTTCATTTTGGGATTCTCCCATATTGCATGGGCCCTCAGCCAAATAACCAGGGGTGGTGGTAAGGAGAAATTTGTGTGGGGCCAGTCTCAAAAACAAGCGTTCAATGATTTGAAGCGACGCTTGTGCTCAGCCCCAGTACTTTCACTCCAATACCTGCAACAACCCTTTGAGATCGAGACAGATGCTTCAGATTATGTTGTGGGTGTTGTTCTCACTTAGGACGGCTACCCCATGGCCTATCATAGTGAGACACTATCATATGTTGTCCATAAGTACCCTACTTACTACAAAGAAATGTACTCCATTGTGCAAGCCTACTTCTAATGGAGACACTACATTCTTGGGAAGGCAACAGTCATCCACACTAATCATAAGCCACTGCAGTTCATGCAGACACAAGGAAAATTGTAGAATGACTGCCATCAAAAGTGGTCCACATAGTTGCAACAATTCCACCTCAACATCAAGTATAAAATAGGAAGCACCAATTGCGTCGTTGATTGCCTCAGCATACCGCCAGTCGCAACACTCACCACGATGCTAGACTCTTGTGGCCATGAGACCTCTGGATGGCTGCAACTCTATGAGACAAACCCGAACTTCACCACCACCTACCAAATGTTGGGGGAAAACATAGTTGTCGATAATTTTCATCTTCAGGATGGGTTGTTGTGTCGTCTAGGCCATATCTATGTTCCATCAAGAGAGCGAGCGAAGATGATCTGGGAATCCCACCATAGTCGGGTGGTAAGACACTTCGGCATTGAAAAGACAGTGGAGATGCTACAAAAAGATTTCTACTGGCCAAAACTTCGACAGGAGGTCAACAAGTATATCAGGTCCTGCATTGTCTATGCAATTGCCAAACCGACCACTAAGAAACAAGGCCTATACACCCCTCTTCCTACTCCTGACAAGCCATGGGAATCCATCTCAATGGACTACATGTCAGGCCTCCCGTCCACCAAGTGGGGAAACGACTGTGTTTTGTGGTTGTTGATCGCTTTTCTAAGATGGCGATTTTGGTTGCCTACAAGAAGAACATCATAGCAGAGGCCACTACCAAGATCTTCTTTGAATGCATTTGGGTACATTTTGGAATCCCAAAAACCATTGTCTTATATCGGGAGAGTCGATTTCTCAGCACATTCTGGTCAATCCTCTAGTCACTGCTGGACACCAAGATCACCAAATCCATGGCCTTCCACCCTCAGACAGATGGCCAAACCGAGGTCATAAATCAAATGATTTTGCATATCCTTCGCATGTATAATTCACAACACCCTCGCACATGGGATGAGAGCCTTCCCTATGTCCAACATAGCTACAACCAAGCCCTACATAGCTCAACCGACCACAACCCCTTTCAGGTGGGGTTGGGATTCCAACCATTGGGTCCCAT
>JZKD02S2258332.1:17754-36274 GCA_000966675.3 Picea glauca | reverse complement strand
TCATTTACAATCAATTCCCTATATAGTTACCAAAACATAAGCCCACTAGAACGTCATTCACCACTTTGGAGGACATATGTAAAGTGTGAGGGAAAAACTCAAGGGAAATCATTAAGGTTGGAAGGCCCAATGATAAACTGAGGATAAAAAACCCTCAGTGAAAGGAAATCTCTCAGTGAACCGATGCCAAGGTAATTGACCTAGACATGACTCATGTAGACCTATTACATTATTATCCCACGTAGGGTGCGGAAATTCCAATTACAAAAATAAGTGTTGGGCCAAACACAACCCTGTAGAACCAAAAGTCTTCGACAACATGGGCATATGATGATGCATCTCTTCATGGCACATGAGTTGACCACCAGGGCTAAATGGGCGGGCAACACTCCTAAAGAGTGAGTTATGGGAAACATATGCACAATTCACAAGCAAAATGAACCTTTTCACCGCTTGCATAGTCCACTTTCAATAAGATACCCTCATGGGGTTGGAAACCTGTAAAGACATGAGGAGATGGTATGAGAAGACACATCAATCCTTGGATAGGATCAACTACATCAACGAAGTGCAGAAAGGTCAAGAAACAAAAGAGCACGGCATCCTAGTGTTGATGGATAGAAGCATCTCCCAAAATAGGAAAGCAATTGAATACTGGGTAAGTATGGTCTAGGAACCTCAGTGGAAGATATAGGAAATATGCAGAGAGTGCGAGAAAGGTTGAGAGAAAATCAATCGGGAGGTGAAAAACATTGACCTACTGGAGTTTATTCCACCGGAGGATTTCTCTGATTTGCATGACATAGTCAAGCGACATACAGAGGAAGAATAGGCATGGGAATCAGAGATGTCACAAATTTCAAGAATGACCCCAGGTCAAGTGAAGAAGTTCATGGAATACTCGATCAAAGCTCTCACATCCCTACAACGCTTAAGTTTCAAGATAATCAGGTATAAGGAAGGAGAAATATAGATAAAGGAGTTCTTCTCCGCCACGATGGATCAACAAATATTTCCATATGAAAATACATGAGAATATCTCTTCATCAAGTTGTCAGGGTATGAGAAGAACCATCCACTTCAGTGAAACTAATATACGAGAAAAATAGAACATATAGATAAATCCACCATGTGGTGTTTTCTTAATTTAACACAACTCTAATAGTTATTTTTAGTTTAGTTATTTTTTGATATAAATAAGGGCATCAACCTGGGACAAAGGGTCAATGGTTTTGGAGAGAAAGATGTTTTCTGGAATTTTGTAAGAGAATTATTTCTATGCAAGTTATTTTAATTAAGAAGTTCTGTTTAGAACCAAAGACACTTCTATCATCTAAGGAATTAATGTGATTGGATCTAGGGGGGATTATATCGGTCTTCAGATTCAATATTTGTTGTTATATTGAGTTAGAGTTGTTGTTTCTATTATTTAAAGTTATTTGATAATGCTATAATACAATTCTTTTATTCTAGTTGATGAATAGAAATTGATTGTTTTAACTCGTGATTGATAATAGAGCATTAAAAATTACTTTTCTTGCACTAACTTATTGTCATGTATATGTTTTTCTTTCTATAATTGTTATCTCATACAATGTTGAATTTCCTCTAATCAAAATGGTATTAATGCTAGTTTGAAGTTGTTTAGATATTCTTCGTCTGCATGCTAAGGTATAGAGGTTATCCTAAAAAAAACTAGCCTTCTCCCAACATATAGTTAACTTTTCTCTGCCATTTAGATTAAGATTTGTATGTATTTGTTACAAATATTAAGAAAAGAACCAAATAGAGAACTTCCCATCTCGAGGAAAGGTTTTACAGAAAATACACATATGTCAGTCACAATTAAAGCACATCGATAATTCCAGCCAGATCATGAATCTAGAGAACCTTACCACTCATCAAACGCTTATGAGTCTAATTAGATCTCTTAAGCGGGTTTGGTTCCTGTTGTTGAGTTAAAGGGACACCAGACCCCTCAACAAAATTGGATCTAGAACGAGGGCCTGAAGAATGAAAGGCTAATAATATATTCTACATAACCTATAGATTTTAAACAACCCACATGCATGGCTAGTCATTGTTGATACATCCCACATACATAGAGTACTCCTGATACAAGAAAATCACGTCGACATGAAGAGGAAAAACACTTGTACTCTGAAATACCTTACGCTCTTCCCCATGAGGAGTTGAATAAGTTCAGAAGAATCACAAGAGCTTACGCCCGTCAAATTGGAGCATTACCTTTAGCTCCTTTACTTCCTTGTAGAAACTAGTAAGAAGAATAGTTGTTGACACCCATGAATAGATATTTGTTCACACGGTAGAATACTTGATATATTTTTACCTTATTGAGATCGAACAACCCCTTAATCTTATACCCGAAACACCAACTTGTAACTACTCTGAGCCTGGCGATTTTAAATATGACGAGAAAGAGTCTAACTTAGATCACTCAGATCCCAAATAGGAAGATATTGAGGAGAATAATGATAATAATGGAGTATGGGGAAATCAACCTCAATAAAATCAACCATGGTTGGCCAGAGATGATCTGGAAATCCCAGGATGAGTGCATAACCTACCTAGGCATCCAAAAAAATTACTTCCTAAATTTGACCCTGAAACCTTTGGATTTCCTGAGGACCATATTAAGAAGTTCATATTGTCCATAATATTGATGAACGTGCAAAATGAATATGTAGTGTGTAGGATATTTTCTTATACCTTCGAGAATTCAACCTCAACTTGGTATTTTAACCTGCCAGTTGGTTCGATAACTAGCTGGACAAAGTTTCAAAAGGATTTCTTAGACAAATTTGCAAAAGAAACTACCATAGGAGATTTAATGGCTGAAATTTTCACCACCACTATGAGTCCAAAAGAAAAGGTTAAAGATTTCAACCAAAGATTTACCACCATTTTGAATAAATTTCAACCAAAAGCTAAACCTACCCAGGAGTTGCAAATCGAAGTATACACTAATTCTCTTCCAACTTCTATTTCCATGTTTGTAAAAAGGGTTTCCAAACATACCCTAGCCGAAAAATTTGAAGAATATAAAATGATTGAATTCCTAATGAAAGGATGCAAATAAGTTCATATATCACTAATAAAAAAAGAAACCCAACCTTTACCTAAGAGAGGAATTTTGTTGACAAGACACCCTGGAAAAAAAATAGAACAAGTTCTTGATAAAGAAGGAGGAGATCTAGAAAACCTGCAGCGGATGATAAAAAAACTCTCTAATGATATCGTAGATATGAAAAGGAGTGTTGGGGAGGGAAACCAAAATCAAATACCTTATAAACCATTTTTTAAATTAAATCTTCCCTTCAAATCCATAGAACCTCCCCCATCCAACCTAAACGATGACTTAAAGAACGTAGCATCTGACTCTTTCTGCAAATATCACCAAGAAAATCATTTAGAAAGGGACCACCCCTTATGGGTACATACTATGAATCTAATGGAAAATCGATTCCTAGACGAATGTTCCCTAACCAACAACCCAGTATCTTGGAAATAAATTCCATCGATCAAGAAAGTCAAGAGCCACCAGAAGAGACAACTATGTTGTTATGGGATTCCAATCACCTGATGCCTTTCAACAATGCCGCTGAAGTGCAGGGATCTCCCACTGAAATTCTAGTTGTACAGACGTGAAGTAAAAGTCAACTTGTCCAAAGTAACCCCACCACTATGAAGTTATCTATAAGGAGTCCAACGAACGATCTCCCCAAACCCCTATTTTCCTTTCAAACAAATCCCACAATCATCCTCACACAAGGAGATCCTAAACTAGACTACACTGTGGTAGAAGACTTTAAGAAGATGAAGGCTAATGTGTTTGTCATGGACATGTGTAGAATCCCTCAACAAAAGTATTTTCTGTTGCAGGACTTAAGATCAATAGAAGCCCCTATAACAAGCACTAATCAAGGTGAGGTCCCATCTCCCACATATTTAACAAATAAGACAAGTGTGAATGGTTTCTCTTTAGACAAAAGGCGAAGGCCTTTTGTCCCTCCTTTCCTTTTGACGTTTGAATTTTTTAACACAAATCTACATAATTTTTTAGTCGATTCATGGGAATCTTCTAATGTCATGCCATTTTCAATCTGCAAGAAATTGAATGCAACCCTTCTCAAAAGTGATAAACATGTTATACAACTAGATAGGACTCAGGTGAAGGTCATTGGGGAACTTACTTAAATATGTCATGATCAAAATGGCTATGCACCCCAATGTTTTTCAAGTAATTGACATAATAGTAGTATACATTCTAGAGGCCTATGGACTACTACTTAGCTGAGGATGGTCCGAGAAATTAAATGGATACTTTAGTATTGACTGGGATCATCTTTGGTTTCCATTAAAAGGACATACAAACATGATCATGATTGACAAAGAAAGATATCTCAAACATACCGTTACTAATTTAGACACCCCAAATGAATCCTCATCAGCATAGTTCCTTGTTTTAGGAAACTACTCCTGTGATTCTGATTTCGGTAAATTCACCCCTCACACCTCTGACATACCTACCACACAAAAATCTGAAATGATTTGTCAAGTAGACTTACTAGCAGCCACAGGAGGAGGCATCCTCTACCAAGATTCTCCATCAGGAGTAGTAGACAAGGAAGATGAAGGTGAAAAAATATCTAGACATGAAAAAGTTAGTAATTTTCCCCCACAAATTTGGATGTTGTACTTTGATGGTTCTAAATCTCAAGAAGGGTTGGGAGCAAGATGTATCCTCATTGAACCAAAGGGGAAATGAAACTTCTTATCCTGCAGATTAGAATTTGAATGCACTAACAACACTGTTGAATATGAAGCTCTAGTCCAAGGACTAAAGAAGGCCATAGACTTAAACGTCAAAGAAACAAAAGATTTTGGAGACTCTGGAATTATCATTAGATAAGTAAAGAATACCATTCATTGCAATTCACCTCACTTGAGAAACTACCAGCAAAAGGTACATATGTTAATAGACAATTTTGAGGCTTTCAACATTACCATTGTTCCCAAGACAAAAAGTACTCTTACTTCTTCTTTAGCCACCACAGCCTCAAGATTATCTTCTTTAGAGGGCTATGAAGCCTCAAGGTTTGCAGTAGAAATGATCTACAAACCGTTGGTGCCTAACAACATTTATAATGGGAAAGTCTTTGAAGGGGATGAACAGATTGTAGGTTTACTGATTAGCTAGGAGAATTTTAAGGATTTGGCCATTGATGATGAAATATTCCAAGAACTACTCACATAATCAAATCTCCACGAGAATAAGAAGGGAACATATCACTCCAATGAAAAACCAAAATTTTACACAATGCCAAAAGGAGTGGCCAATATGCAGAATGTTTCGACCTAAGGGAAAGATTTAGAGGGCCAAAAAATGCAAAAACAGGGAGCTCATGCCCTATATACGAAACTATAAACCTAGATACCCCTGAGAATATCAAGAATATCAACTTATATTAAACTATTTAAAGAATATCAATATGTCTTTTCTTGGTCCTACAAAGAATTGAAAACGTATGATACTCGCATTATCCATCATACGATCCTATTAAAATATGGAATAAAAACATTCCAGCAGAAGCTTAGGAAGTATCACCCGTCTCTGGAACCCCTAATGTATCAAGAGTTGAATATATTATTAGATGCCAAGATTATTTTTCAGGTCAGAGACTCTACTTGGGTAGCGAATTTGGTGCCTGTCAGGGAGAATTTTGGGGAGATCTGTTTGTGTGTGGATTTCAAAAACCTTAACAGAGCATCGGAGAAGGATAATTATCTGGTTCCACCCATGGAACAACTCCTACAGAAAATATTTGACTCTAAAATTTCTTCCCTCCTAGACGGTTTTTTGGGCTATAACCAGGTCCTAGTTTCATAAGATGATGGATTAAAAACTACCTCTCAGACCTAGTGGGGAACCTTTGTTTATAGACACATGCCTTTTGGGTTTATCAACGTGAGAGAAACCTTCCAGAGGGCCATGGATTTATCTTTTTTGGGATTTATTAACAAGTGTGTGGTAGTCTATTTAGATGATGTAACAATATACTCAAAAAATAAGGAAGACCACATTCAACATTTGACTCAGATATTTGAAAGGTGTAGGAAGTATGGAATATCTTTGAACCCTAAGAAAACCATCTTTGGTGTATATGAATGAAAATTATTAGTTCATATCATATTTCAGGAAGTAATCAACATCAACCTTGAGCAAATAAAAGTGATAACTCAACTCCCTTTGCCCCACAATAAAAAGGCCATGCAATCGTTCTTTGGAAAAATCAATTTTGTAAGAAATTTCACTATTGATTTCGTCGAAACCATCAATCCTTTAAAAATAATGATTTGCAAATATGCATAGTTTAAATGGGATGAAGAGAAGAAAGGTGCTTTCAATAACATCAAAATTGCCATCTCCCAAGCACCAGTGTTACAAAGCCATGATTTCAACAAAGATTTTTTCCTTTATACCTTTGCTTTTGACCAATCCTTGGTTGTAGTACTCACTGAAAAGGATGAGAAAAATGATGAAGCTCCATTATCCTTTATGAGAACCAACCTCCAAGGAGCCAAACTGAATTACCTTGCTATAGAAAAACAAGCTTACGCAATATATAAAGCAATCAAACATTTCAGATCCTACATCCTGAAGAATCACACTAAAGTCATAATACCTCATCCAGTGGTACGATCTTTGTTCACTCAACAAAAGATGGGAGAAAGAAGGGGAAATTGGATGGCAGTCATCGAAGAATTTGATCTAGACATAAAAACTGCCAAAATAGTCAAAGGTCAAGGATTGTGTAAACTGGCTGCTGAAGCCCAAGATCTGATTAATGTAGAAGACCCAGGTTGTGAAAATCAACTATCATTATGGTGCATAAAATCCTTATACGTCCCTCCCGGGTAAGAGTTATGGTATGGAAACTTGTCTTATCTCCTGCATCATGGAACTTGTTCAAAAAATCAAAACCCTAGAGAAAGGAGAGCCCTCAAGTTAAAATATGCTCAATATCGCCTCATAAATTCTGTGCTTTTCCACGTAAACTATGATGGAGTACTCCTTAGATGTTTTGAACATGATGATGCAGAACAGGTACTCAAAGAACTCCATGATGACCTAGTAGGTGGACATTTTGCAGGAGAAACCATGGCTCACAAAATATTAAGGGTTGGTTATTATTGGCCCACTTTGTTCAGGGATGCTCATGCATATGCCAGGAAATGTAAATCTTGTCAAGTGAGCGTCGTTAGGGAAAAGAGACCAGCCATTCCACTCCAACCAGTGAACGTATCCATAACTTTCGAGCAATGGGGAATATATGTCATAAGAGAAATTACCCCCAATTATTTGAAACAACATAAGTATATCTTGGCTGCAAGAGATTATTTTACAAGGTGAAACGAGGCTATTCCTCTCACACGGATTAATTAAAAGGTAGTGATCCAATTTTTAGAACAACAACTAATAACAAAGTTTGGGATTCCCTCCGTCCTCGTTTTTGACAATGCTGCCTATTTTTATTCCGCGTGCTTAACAAAGTTATCCCCTTATAGGGGGATCATAATAAGATATTATGCAAACTATTATCCGTAATGGAATGGGGTAGTAGATTCGAACAATAAAAACTTGGTGAGAATTTTAAAAAAGACAGTAGTTGAAAATCAAAGAAATTGGCATAATTTACTTCATAATTCCTTGTGGGCCGATAGAGTAACACCTAAAGAAGCCATATGAAACTCTATGTACTTTCTGGTATATGGGCAAGAAGCCATTCTTCCAAACATATTGTACCTTCCATATTTATAGATTTCCCAGGCATCAAGAGGTCATCCCTCATCAACTCTACAGCAAAATATTGATACCCTTCTCATGCTAGATGAATAAAGAGAAAAGGATAAAGTTAAGTTCACTGCTCATCAATAGGTGGTTAAAATATGGTTCACCAAACATAAGGCCAGAGAGAAAATTTTTGAATTAGGAGACCTAGTCTTGAAATGGGATAAAGCAAACAAGTCCAAAGGAAAAAAATCAAAATTCCAAAATCTATGGCTTGGACCTTTTCAGGTGGCCAAGAAGATCGGGGCAGGTACATACCAGCTACAACATCTGAGGGGAAAATATGAAACTCTCATGGTGAATGGCCAGGCCTTAAAACAATACTTCTCCTAAAAAAAAGTGTATTTTTATGTTTTATTTGAGTTTCTGTTTCTTTTAGAATATGTTTTGATAAGGATAAGTGTGTGGGTTTAGGGAAGACTGATTGCAAATTCCTTTTCTCTTCTTCCTTTTTCTCGTTGTTTTCTTTAATTAAGTTATTTTTTGTAAAGTAGTGGTTGATTTTAATAAATATAGTAAAACAGACTTAGTTTTTGACCTACACTGACATGAAAAATAAGAGACGTTGGGAAAATACAAAATTTCTCAAATCATATTTCTCTTTGTAAGCATACTACCCAGGTAAGTAATGAAATATCTACTTAGTGGCTTGGTAATGCTAAATGGGAATATGGTTAGATGAAAATAATCACATGAACCTATGGACAAAGCCGGGAAAAACCCCACCTTAATACTTTCACCTTGTTAAAAACATGTATCCTCCTCTCTGAATCACTCTTGACATTTATTCCAGAAGAAAATGATCTATATAAAAAAAGTGTAAAGTTTGAGAGGGTATGCAGATAACTCCACCAGGGTTATGGATGCTCGCTGGTAGAAAATCAAGGTCTGTGATATCAGGGTGACTCCGTCGGGGCTATGGACGCTCGCTGACAGTGGAGCAACATCATAAGAAAATGAATGATACCTAAAAGGCCTCACACCAATGGATGCCTTACTCAGGTCTTGTCTAGAAAGGTGTTAANTCATTTACAATCAATTCCCTATATAGTTACCAAAACATAAGCCCACTAGAACGTCATTCACCACTTTGGAGGACATATGTAAAGTGTGAGGGAAAAACTCAAGGGAAATCATTAAGGTTGGAAGGCCCAATGATAAACTGAGGATAAAAAACCCTCAGTGAAAGGAAATCTCTCAGTGAACCGATGCCAAGGTAATTGACCTAGACATGACTCATGTAGACCTATTACATTATTATCCCACGTAGGGTGCGGAAATTCCAATTACAAAAATAAGTGTTGGGCCAAACACAACCCTGTAGAACCAAAAGTCTTCGACAACATGGGCATATGATGATGCATCTCTTCATGGCACATGAGTTGACCACCAGGGCTAAATGGGCGGGCAACACTCCTAAAGAGTGAGTTATGGGAAACATATGCACAATTCACAAGCAAAATGAACCTTTTCACCGCTTGCATAGTCCACTTTCAATAAGATACCCTCATGGGGTTGGAAACCTGTAAAGACATGAGGAGATGGTATGAGAAGACACATCAATCCTTGGATAGGATCAACTACATCAACGAAGTGCAGAAAGGTCAAGAAACAAAAGAGCACGGCATCCTAGTGTTGATGGATAGAAGCATCTCCCAAAATAGGAAAGCAATTGAATACTGGGTAAGTATGGTCTAGGAACCTCAGTGGAAGATATAGGAAATATGCAGAGAGTGCGAGAAAGGTTGAGAGAAAATCAATCGGGAGGTGAAAAACATTGACCTACTGGAGTTTATTCCACCGGAGGATTTCTCTGATTTGCATGACATAGTCAAGCGACATACAGAGGAAGAATAGGCATGGGAATCAGAGATGTCACAAATTTCAAGAATGACCCCAGGTCAAGTGAAGAAGTTCATGGAATACTCGATCAAAGCTCTCACATCCCTACAACGCTTAAGTTTCAAGATAATCAGGTATAAGGAAGGAGAAATATAGATAAAGGAGTTCTTCTCCGCCACGATGGATCAACAAATATTTCCATATGAAAATACATGAGAATATCTCTTCATCAAGTTGTCAGGGTATGAGAAGAACCATCCACTTCAGTGAAACTAATATACGAGAAAAATAGAACATATAGATAAATCCACCATGTGGTGTTTTCTTAATTTAACACAACTCTAATAGTTATTTTTAGTTTAGTTATTTTTTGATATAAATAAGGGCATCAACCTGGGACAAAGGGTCAATGGTTTTGGAGAGAAAGATGTTTTCTGGAATTTTGTAAGAGAATTATTTCTATGCAAGTTATTTTAATTAAGAAGTTCTGTTTAGAACCAAAGACACTTCTATCATCTAAGGAATTAATGTGATTGGATCTAGGGGGGATTATATCGGTCTTCAGATTCAATATTTGTTGTTATATTGAGTTAGAGTTGTTGTTTCTATTATTTAAAGTTATTTGATAATGCTATAATACAATTCTTTTATTCTAGTTGATGAATAGAAATTGATTGTTTTAACTCGTGATTGATAATAGAGCATTAAAAATTACTTTTCTTGCACTAACTTATTGTCATGTATATGTTTTTCTTTCTATAATTGTTATCTCATACAATGTTGAATTTCCTCTAATCAAAATGGTATTAATGCTAGTTTGAAGTTGTTTAGATATTCTTCGTCTGCATGCTAAGGTATAGAGGTTATCCTAAAAAAAACTAGCCTTCTCCCAACATATAGTTAACTTTTCTCTGCCATTTAGATTAAGATTTGTATGTATTTGTTACAAATATTAAGAAAAGAACCAAATAGAGAACTTCCCATCTCGAGGAAAGGTTTTACAGAAAATACACATATGTCAGTCACAATTAAAGCACATCGATAATTCCAGCCAGATCATGAATCTAGAGAACCTTACCACTCATCAAACGCTTATGAGTCTAATTAGATCTCTTAAGCGGGTTTGGTTCCTGTTGTTGAGTTAAAGGGACACCAGACCCCTCAACAAAATTGGATCTAGAACGAGGGCCTGAAGAATGAAAGGCTAATAATATATTCTACATAACCTATAGATTTTAAACAACCCACATGCATGGCTAGTCATTGTTGATACATCCCACATACATAGAGTACTCCTGATACAAGAAAATCACGTCGACATGAAGAGGAAAAACACTTGTACTCTGAAATACCTTACGCTCTTCCCCATGAGGAGTTGAATAAGTTCAGAAGAATCACAAGAGCTTACGCCCGTCAAATTGGAGCATTACCTTTAGCTCCTTTACTTCCTTGTAGAAACTAGTAAGAAGAATAGTTGTTGACACCCATGAATAGATATTTGTTCACACGGTAGAATACTTGATATATTTTTACCTTATTGAGATCGAACAACCCCTTAATCTTATACCCGAAACACCAACTTGTAACTACTCTGAGCCTGGCGATTTTAAATATGACGAGAAAGAGTCTAACTTAGATCACTCAGATCCCAAATAGGAAGATATTGAGGAGAATAATGATAATAATGGAGTATGGGGAAATCAACCTCAATAAAATCAACCATGGTTGGCCAGAGATGATCTGGAAATCCCAGGATGAGTGCATAACCTACCTAGGCATCCAAAAAAATTACTTCCTAAATTTGACCCTGAAACCTTTGGATTTCCTGAGGACCATATTAAGAAGTTCATATTGTCCATAATATTGATGAACGTGCAAAATGAATATGTAGTGTGTAGGATATTTTCTTATACCTTCGAGAATTCAACCTCAACTTGGTATTTTAACCTGCCAGTTGGTTCGATAACTAGCTGGACAAAGTTTCAAAAGGATTTCTTAGACAAATTTGCAAAAGAAACTACCATAGGAGATTTAATGGCTGAAATTTTCACCACCACTATGAGTCCAAAAGAAAAGGTTAAAGATTTCAACCAAAGATTTACCACCATTTTGAATAAATTTCAACCAAAAGCTAAACCTACCCAGGAGTTGCAAATCGAAGTATACACTAATTCTCTTCCAACTTCTATTTCCATGTTTGTAAAAAGGGTTTCCAAACATACCCTAGCCGAAAAATTTGAAGAATATAAAATGATTGAATTCCTAATGAAAGGATGCAAATAAGTTCATATATCACTAATAAAAAAAGAAACCCAACCTTTACCTAAGAGAGGAATTTTGTTGACAAGACACCCTGGAAAAAAAATAGAACAAGTTCTTGATAAAGAAGGAGGAGATCTAGAAAACCTGCAGCGGATGATAAAAAAACTCTCTAATGATATCGTAGATATGAAAAGGAGTGTTGGGGAGGGAAACCAAAATCAAATACCTTATAAACCATTTTTTAAATTAAATCTTCCCTTCAAATCCATAGAACCTCCCCCATCCAACCTAAACGATGACTTAAAGAACGTAGCATCTGACTCTTTCTGCAAATATCACCAAGAAAATCATTTAGAAAGGGACCACCCCTTATGGGTACATACTATGAATCTAATGGAAAATCGATTCCTAGACGAATGTTCCCTAACCAACAACCCAGTATCTTGGAAATAAATTCCATCGATCAAGAAAGTCAAGAGCCACCAGAAGAGACAACTATGTTGTTATGGGATTCCAATCACCTGATGCCTTTCAACAATGCCGCTGAAGTGCAGGGATCTCCCACTGAAATTCTAGTTGTACAGACGTGAAGTAAAAGTCAACTTGTCCAAAGTAACCCCACCACTATGAAGTTATCTATAAGGAGTCCAACGAACGATCTCCCCAAACCCCTATTTTCCTTTCAAACAAATCCCACAATCATCCTCACACAAGGAGATCCTAAACTAGACTACACTGTGGTAGAAGACTTTAAGAAGATGAAGGCTAATGTGTTTGTCATGGACATGTGTAGAATCCCTCAACAAAAGTATTTTCTGTTGCAGGACTTAAGATCAATAGAAGCCCCTATAACAAGCACTAATCAAGGTGAGGTCCCATCTCCCACATATTTAACAAATAAGACAAGTGTGAATGGTTTCTCTTTAGACAAAAGGCGAAGGCCTTTTGTCCCTCCTTTCCTTTTGACGTTTGAATTTTTTAACACAAATCTACATAATTTTTTAGTCGATTCATGGGAATCTTCTAATGTCATGCCATTTTCAATCTGCAAGAAATTGAATGCAACCCTTCTCAAAAGTGATAAACATGTTATACAACTAGATAGGACTCAGGTGAAGGTCATTGGGGAACTTACTTAAATATGTCATGATCAAAATGGCTATGCACCCCAATGTTTTTCAAGTAATTGACATAATAGTAGTATACATTCTAGAGGCCTATGGACTACTACTTAGCTGAGGATGGTCCGAGAAATTAAATGGATACTTTAGTATTGACTGGGATCATCTTTGGTTTCCATTAAAAGGACATACAAACATGATCATGATTGACAAAGAAAGATATCTCAAACATACCGTTACTAATTTAGACACCCCAAATGAATCCTCATCAGCATAGTTCCTTGTTTTAGGAAACTACTCCTGTGATTCTGATTTCGGTAAATTCACCCCTCACACCTCTGACATACCTACCACACAAAAATCTGAAATGATTTGTCAAGTAGACTTACTAGCAGCCACAGGAGGAGGCATCCTCTACCAAGATTCTCCATCAGGAGTAGTAGACAAGGAAGATGAAGGTGAAAAAATATCTAGACATGAAAAAGTTAGTAATTTTCCCCCACAAATTTGGATGTTGTACTTTGATGGTTCTAAATCTCAAGAAGGGTTGGGAGCAAGATGTATCCTCATTGAACCAAAGGGGAAATGAAACTTCTTATCCTGCAGATTAGAATTTGAATGCACTAACAACACTGTTGAATATGAAGCTCTAGTCCAAGGACTAAAGAAGGCCATAGACTTAAACGTCAAAGAAACAAAAGATTTTGGAGACTCTGGAATTATCATTAGATAAGTAAAGAATACCATTCATTGCAATTCACCTCACTTGAGAAACTACCAGCAAAAGGTACATATGTTAATAGACAATTTTGAGGCTTTCAACATTACCATTGTTCCCAAGACAAAAAGTACTCTTACTTCTTCTTTAGCCACCACAGCCTCAAGATTATCTTCTTTAGAGGGCTATGAAGCCTCAAGGTTTGCAGTAGAAATGATCTACAAACCGTTGGTGCCTAACAACATTTATAATGGGAAAGTCTTTGAAGGGGATGAACAGATTGTAGGTTTACTGATTAGCTAGGAGAATTTTAAGGATTTGGCCATTGATGATGAAATATTCCAAGAACTACTCACATAATCAAATCTCCACGAGAATAAGAAGGGAACATATCACTCCAATGAAAAACCAAAATTTTACACAATGCCAAAAGGAGTGGCCAATATGCAGAATGTTTCGACCTAAGGGAAAGATTTAGAGGGCCAAAAAATGCAAAAACAGGGAGCTCATGCCCTATATACGAAACTATAAACCTAGATACCCCTGAGAATATCAAGAATATCAACTTATATTAAACTATTTAAAGAATATCAATATGTCTTTTCTTGGTCCTACAAAGAATTGAAAACGTATGATACTCGCATTATCCATCATACGATCCTATTAAAATATGGAATAAAAACATTCCAGCAGAAGCTTAGGAAGTATCACCCGTCTCTGGAACCCCTAATGTATCAAGAGTTGAATATATTATTAGATGCCAAGATTATTTTTCAGGTCAGAGACTCTACTTGGGTAGCGAATTTGGTGCCTGTCAGGGAGAATTTTGGGGAGATCTGTTTGTGTGTGGATTTCAAAAACCTTAACAGAGCATCGGAGAAGGATAATTATCTGGTTCCACCCATGGAACAACTCCTACAGAAAATATTTGACTCTAAAATTTCTTCCCTCCTAGACGGTTTTTTGGGCTATAACCAGGTCCTAGTTTCATAAGATGATGGATTAAAAACTACCTCTCAGACCTAGTGGGGAACCTTTGTTTATAGACACATGCCTTTTGGGTTTATCAACGTGAGAGAAACCTTCCAGAGGGCCATGGATTTATCTTTTTTGGGATTTATTAACAAGTGTGTGGTAGTCTATTTAGATGATGTAACAATATACTCAAAAAATAAGGAAGACCACATTCAACATTTGACTCAGATATTTGAAAGGTGTAGGAAGTATGGAATATCTTTGAACCCTAAGAAAACCATCTTTGGTGTATATGAATGAAAATTATTAGTTCATATCATATTTCAGGAAGTAATCAACATCAACCTTGAGCAAATAAAAGTGATAACTCAACTCCCTTTGCCCCACAATAAAAAGGCCATGCAATCGTTCTTTGGAAAAATCAATTTTGTAAGAAATTTCACTATTGATTTCGTCGAAACCATCAATCCTTTAAAAATAATGATTTGCAAATATGCATAGTTTAAATGGGATGAAGAGAAGAAAGGTGCTTTCAATAACATCAAAATTGCCATCTCCCAAGCACCAGTGTTACAAAGCCATGATTTCAACAAAGATTTTTTCCTTTATACCTTTGCTTTTGACCAATCCTTGGTTGTAGTACTCACTGAAAAGGATGAGAAAAATGATGAAGCTCCATTATCCTTTATGAGAACCAACCTCCAAGGAGCCAAACTGAATTACCTTGCTATAGAAAAACAAGCTTACGCAATATATAAAGCAATCAAACATTTCAGATCCTACATCCTGAAGAATCACACTAAAGTCATAATACCTCATCCAGTGGTACGATCTTTGTTCACTCAACAAAAGATGGGAGAAAGAAGGGGAAATTGGATGGCAGTCATCGAAGAATTTGATCTAGACATAAAAACTGCCAAAATAGTCAAAGGTCAAGGATTGTGTAAACTGGCTGCTGAAGCCCAAGATCTGATTAATGTAGAAGACCCAGGTTGTGAAAATCAACTATCATTATGGTGCATAAAATCCTTATACGTCCCTCCCGGGTAAGAGTTATGGTATGGAAACTTGTCTTATCTCCTGCATCATGGAACTTGTTCAAAAAATCAAAACCCTAGAGAAAGGAGAGCCCTCAAGTTAAAATATGCTCAATATCGCCTCATAAATTCTGTGCTTTTCCACGTAAACTATGATGGAGTACTCCTTAGATGTTTTGAACATGATGATGCAGAACAGGTACTCAAAGAACTCCATGATGACCTAGTAGGTGGACATTTTGCAGGAGAAACCATGGCTCACAAAATATTAAGGGTTGGTTATTATTGGCCCACTTTGTTCAGGGATGCTCATGCATATGCCAGGAAATGTAAATCTTGTCAAGTGAGCGTCGTTAGGGAAAAGAGACCAGCCATTCCACTCCAACCAGTGAACGTATCCATAACTTTCGAGCAATGGGGAATATATGTCATAAGAGAAATTACCCCCAATTATTTGAAACAACATAAGTATATCTTGGCTGCAAGAGATTATTTTACAAGGTGAAACGAGGCTATTCCTCTCACACGGATTAATTAAAAGGTAGTGATCCAATTTTTAGAACAACAACTAATAACAAAGTTTGGGATTCCCTCCGTCCTCGTTTTTGACAATGCTGCCTATTTTTATTCCGCGTGCTTAACAAAGTTATCCCCTTATAGGGGGATCATAATAAGATATTATGCAAACTATTATCCGTAATGGAATGGGGTAGTAGATTCGAACAATAAAAACTTGGTGAGAATTTTAAAAAAGACAGTAGTTGAAAATCAAAGAAATTGGCATAATTTACTTCATAATTCCTTGTGGGCCGATAGAGTAACACCTAAAGAAGCCATATGAAACTCTATGTACTTTCTGGTATATGGGCAAGAAGCCATTCTTCCAAACATATTGTACCTTCCATATTTATAGATTTCCCAGGCATCAAGAGGTCATCCCTCATCAACTCTACAGCAAAATATTGATACCCTTCTCATGCTAGATGAATAAAGAGAAAAGGATAAAGTTAAGTTCACTGCTCATCAATAGGTGGTTAAAATATGGTTCACCAAACATAAGGCCAGAGAGAAAATTTTTGAATTAGGAGACCTAGTCTTGAAATGGGATAAAGCAAACAAGTCCAAAGGAAAAAAATCAAAATTCCAAAATCTATGGCTTGGACCTTTTCAGGTGGCCAAGAAGATCGGGGCAGGTACATACCAGCTACAACATCTGAGGGGAAAATATGAAACTCTCATGGTGAATGGCCAGGCCTTAAAACAATACTTCTCCTAAAAAAAAGTGTATTTTTATGTTTTATTTGAGTTTCTGTTTCTTTTAGAATATGTTTTGATAAGGATAAGTGTGTGGGTTTAGGGAAGACTGATTGCAAATTCCTTTTCTCTTCTTCCTTTTTCTCGTTGTTTTCTTTAATTAAGTTATTTTTTGTAAAGTAGTGGTTGATTTTAATAAATATAGTAAAACAGACTTAGTTTTTGACCTACACTGACATGAAAAATAAGAGACGTTGGGAAAATACAAAATTTCTCAAATCATATGTCTCTTTGTAAGCATACTACCCAGGTAAGTAATGAAATATCTACTTAGTGGCTTGGTAACGCTAAATGGGAATATGGTTAGATGAAAATAATCACATGAACCTATGGACAAAGCCAGGAAAAACCCCACCTTAATACTTTCACCTTGTTAAAAACATGTATCCTCCTCTCTGAATCACTCTTGACATTTATTACAGAAGAAAATGATCTATATAAAAAAAGTGTAAAGTTTGAGAGGGTATGCAGATAACTCCACCAGGGTTATGGATGCTCGCTGGTAGCAAATCAAGGTCTTTGATATCAGGGTGACTCCGTCGGGGCTATGGATGCTCGCTGACAGTGGAGCAACATCATAAGAAAATGAATGATACCTAAAAGGCCTCACACCAATGGACGCCTTACTCAGGTCTTGTCTAGAAAGGTGTTAAGCCCTAATATTGGCTCATTACCGCTTAATTGGGGCATGCTATACTAGTAATGTTATTTTATTTATGTCGGATTTAGGCCATTAGTTGTAATTATACCTCCTAGTCTCCTATATATACCAAGGAGACATTTTCATTTTGAATCATCGTGTACTTGAACATTTAAGTGGGGTAAAAGGAGGTTGCCCCCTCAAACAGGCTTATTATCTGAAATTATCCCTTTTTCAAGGCGTTGAGTACTTTTCTTGAGGTTTTTCTATGCTATATTGATGTTTGGTTCTTAACATATGGTATTAGAGCTCAAGGTCTTGGGGTTTCGCTGCTACATCTGAGACACCGTGGAATTTTCGCTATAAATGTTTTTCCACAATGTTTCAGAAGGAACGGCTTGGAGGATATTTAGTATATGGATCAAGGTACGTTGGGTTCAAAATTCAGCTTCTGATGCCTTATACTTTTGGAGATACAGCCTGTACAAGATAGGATTATGGAATCATCCTGAAATGAGTCATTGCAAAATTTTTGCTATAAAAACGTTTTTGTAACGTTTCATACCCTAAAATCCAGAGACCATTTACAGAAATTAGTAAGGTATCTTTGGTAAGAAGTTCATCTTCTGGGTCATCTTAAATTTGTATATACACCTTGTGTAATATAGGGTATCTGACTAGTCCTATTGACTAGTCTCAAGAAGGTGTTCCAGGTAAAACAATCATAACTTCTTGCTA
>JZKD02S2258321.1:25268-36274 GCA_000966675.3 Picea glauca | reverse complement strand
TTCCCCTACCCCTAAATATACTTACAATGCAACATTTCTTCTAGATTTTGAGAGAAGAGAATGCACTCAATACGGTAGAAATGGTCATGATATAATCAAGATCTGGTGGGGACATCCAGAAAAATTCAAGGTCGACGCTCATGGTATGTATGCCACGACATCCTCAGATGCTCATATGTTATATATATCCATTATGATTTGTCGTTTATTTGGGAAAAAGAACCCTACGCATTTCTCAGTTGAGTGGGTAGCCATAATCAGCCATAATGAATGAAGTAATCGAGGGTTATACCTTGAATTGGGATAAAATGCTATCTGATAATTTGGCCAAGGAAATTGTTGAGTATCAATCATCAAAATCAAAAGGGAAACCTGCTACTTTTTACATGCCAGCGTATATTATGGATGTCATTTGTTTCATGACCCCATTCCCCCTGATGAATTGGAGTTGGACCCCGAGCAATTATGAGCCAACACATTTTTACCACTCCAAATTATGGGAAGAAAATGCCAAAGATTTCTTTTACGAAATATGTCCTTGCGTAGTGGTACTTGTTCACATAGCTATCTATGGTCGCCCGTCGCCCGGAATTTTAGAAAAGATTATGGGGAACTTAGGGAAACTTGCAGACTGGTTCATTGAGGAGAATTTCTCTTACATTAGAGTATTTGGTTGTTTTGTTCCTCCTCGTGCCCTTCCACATTTTTTACCTGAGAAGATGGTATGCAGAGAAGTGGCATACCAAACAGTAGTAGGAGGTATCAGCAAGGAATTGAAAGCATCTCAGAAAAAGGTTTGGACAACTTTTCCCATTCAAGTTGGTATGTTCATATTGTTAGATTTTGGTCATTCTAAAGTCAAGGTTGCATCCTTGGAAGATGTCAAATTAGTTGACATCGAATTCAAGAAACATGATCCACATAAGATAGTGGAAAATCATTTGGCTCAATTTAATATGAAACAATATATCCATGAGAATTATCCTTATGGAGAGATGTTTGGGGGAGTTATATCTTATGAGGAAGTTCAAATCAGATTCTAGACTCTGCCTCCCGACCAACAGGCTAGTTTCCTCGGCTTTAAAAAGCATAGATGAAATAGTTTGTTAAATATATTGCAAGGTGAATCAAAACCCATGCCTTCTTCACAGGAAGCTAAACCCACAAAATCTGAACCAAGTTGCTCCACTAGGCACAAAGCTAAAGAAGTCCCAAAAAGTCCCAAAAATTTATTTCAAGAAATAAAAACATCATTGTCAGGACTGAAAGATCCACAAGTATTAGCTTGGTTTGAAGCTTTCATGAATCAGGGACAAGTTGTTCCTCATTCAATGCCAGCTACTCCTGTTGGCACCCTAGATACAATGGGTCAGGAACATTCCACTGCAATCATGTCTCCTATCACATCATTAACCCCTTTACAGACCAGCTTTGGAAATCCTAATTCAGAGCTCATTCATGTTGGTGATCTTACTCCTATCTTACCTGAAGAGATGCCTTGCTCAAGTTTCTTTTTCAGCAAGAAATGTAAGGCTATTGAAAAAAGATAATCTCACCAAAAGGATGGAGTAGTCACCAAAAGGCAAAGATTAGTGTATGATGGGAAAGACCAAGATGATCCTAAGTTTGCAAAGAAAGTTGCAGATTCACTAGGGGCTTTTGCCACTGCCAATCAATGGTCAGTGGATAATTTAACCCAACAACTGCAACATAAATGTCTCTTGGTGGAGAAATTGTAGAATGAGACACATAGTACAGAACATATTGTTAGAAGCAGGATGAACCAGGACATTGAACAAATCAGGGCTAGTTATCAACATCAAATGAAGCAGTTACAGGATAACCTTGAGCTACTCTACCAGAGTTCACAAACCAACAAAGGTTTGATCACTCAGCGTGACAATTTGATTGAGCAGTTGTAGGCCAAATTGGCCCTAACAGAGAACACAACAATAGATATTACTGCCTTCAAAACACAAGCATCAGAAATCAATGAGAAGTTGGAAGTTGCCCAGCAGGAGCTCTATCAAAAAGTAGATGTTATTCAGAAATGTTATCAGGCAAAAAACCTTTCTCTGAAAAGTATTTATGTCAAGGAAAAAGAGGCATGTGTAGCCACGTCTAAGTTTCAGGAAGTTATCATATGGAAGCAGAAGGCTAGTATCTCTGGTCTTACCCCTTTCTCACATTCTGAACAAGTAAAAGGTGAAATGGCCCTGAAAGCCTAGGAAACAAATCTGGAAGAAGGCAAGAAACTTGTCAGAGATGCAAAAGAGGCTTGTCTGGAGGCATTGTCTTTCATAAATAAAAAAATTGATTGAATTTGAAGGAAACAATATATCTGATTCATTGGGCCATATTGAAATAGAAATGAACCAACAGAGCTCCAGAAAGAACAAGGAAAATATTCAGTCGACCATCCAACAAATGAACCATATCGATTTACCTAAAATCAATGATTTTTTTGGTGAAGCCAAGTTTACAGTATTAGATCACAGTCCAAGAAGCAAACAAGATCCAGGATAAATTGCCACATGTACAAAAGAAAATGTTTGCCATTGAATTGAATGAGAAGATTGTGCCTTCCAGATTTGTGGTAGCATTGATGGACATGTTCACCCAATTCAATGAACAAAGAAAAGTGAGTGTAGCTGGGAGAAAATGAAAGAACATACACAACGTCCACTTTCTCCTCTAGTACTCCACCCACTCTACCTTTCACCCTCCAGCCTGTTACACCCTCCATGATCCTGATACAGTCTACCCTACCACCTCCAGCATCCACTCATCCCACCTCTTTATTGAACACTTGTCCCCACATCATCCTATTTGTGAATAGTTATTCTTCATGTAACCGTTAGCAATCCCATAATGAGCCAGCACTGAGCTACCTGTCCAATTACCACCCCCATATCTTCAACTGCAATTATGTATCCCAGTGAACGCATTCAAAGAGACAGATGGTAATGGAATTAAATGGCAAAGACAGTAAATTGTATGATTATGGTAGCCTTAATGGACATGTGTACCCAGTTTAAAGAACAAAGGAAAATGAGTGCATCTACAAGCAAATGAAGAGACGGATGAAGCGCCAGCAAAACTCAACAATATTTGCATGTCGTTATTTCATTCGGATTGTATTCTATTTTTAGGCAGATATTGTGGGAAGTCCAATGGTTTTTAGTTAAGACAGTTTTTGTATAAATAGATAGATTTTAGATCTATTCGTGGTTGCTTCTTGTCAAATGTTAAAGAGAAAAATTTTTTGAATATCAATATAAGTGCAGATATAGATTCTAAGTTTTGTTCAATTTGAGTTATCTGTTTCCTTTGTGTTTCCATTTCTCTGGATTTATTTCTATAGTTCTTGAAGAGTGAATGATTACAATTTAGTACTACATCTACTATGATAATAATATATCAGAAGTTCATTCAGTAACAACTTTTTCTCTATTACTACTGTGAGTAAAACAAGACCTATGACCTGTGTGAATTACTTCATTTTTATCTCTTCTCAAGGGTGTATCTTCTACTTTTCTTCTACTGCAAACAAGGTGAGACCTATCTGTAATTGATCCTAACTTTGTTTTAAAATTTTTGTAAATCATTTCTACATCATCTGACATTATAATTGTGACTCGGATAACGAGATACAGCCTTTGTATTGTCTTATTATTAATTTCATTTAAAGGTTATTTCTCATAAAACTGAAGGTAGAAAAAAGTACTCATAAAAACACTTCATTGAAAACCTTTGATGCCTGACATTATTCTTTGAGCCTTAGAATCAATCTCAGGAACAACATATTTTTGGCGTCGTTGTCAAGGACGGAGAAACAAAATCATTTTTCCCTGGGAGAACGACAAAGTTAAATTTTGGACTTTGATGGTGAACAAAGATTGAATATGTGAAAAGGTTCATTTTTCACCTGGCGAATCCATCGTAGGAAAGCTGGCCTTCGATCGAAAGAATACCAGGAAAAACCCAGACGAAAAGCAGACTACGCCAGTTTCGGATCTCGAAAATTTGTTGAAACCGAAGGGATATCTCAGACAAACTTCTACATCAGCAGGTAAGGTCCACCAACCTAGAATTACACAAATTAACGTTCATATTTCCGTTGAAGAACTAAGTCTTAAAGAAAAATTTAAACATGTTTGTTCTGCAGAAACATCAACAAGTAAGCCTGAAGTTAAACTAGAAACTCCAAAAGTAATTATTCCTGGAAAAAAAAATGAGATTGACCAGACCATCCCTATTTCATTGATAGATACTTTTACCAGTGAAAATAAAGGATCCATTTCAATCCCTACTATCATAAGTACACATCTGATTCTTTCTCTTCCCGAAGTAAAAGTTTTTGTTTCCAAAAAACTTGTAGATTATTTTTTGTACTCATATTCATCACCTACTACTTCTCTTATCTATACATCTAGTAAATCTTAGAAACCAAGCTCAAGTTTTCATTTTCCCCCTCATCTAGATCTTCCATATTCTCACGATCATTTTCCTAAACTTCATTCACACCATCCTGAGGTAGTCAAAAGATCAGTACATCAGTATTTTGAAGTTTTTGATAATCTCCTTTTTAGTCCTCGAATTCTGTCTCCTAGACTTTCAATGGTCGGTGTTGGTGTTGGAGGTATCGGAGGTGTAGGGGCTGGTGGACAAGCTCAACCCCCTAGGATATTTGCCAAGGTCATTGCTAGATATGCTTCCTTAGTTCTTCCTATTGTACTGCATGATTTACCTTAAAATTACATGAAGAGCCTCCCTAAATGCACGGGAGAAGGGGATTTGACAGCAACAGAACATATATCCTTTTTCGATCAATTTGTTGATATTCTTGGTGTTGAGAACGAGGATGTTTACACGATATTTTTAGTACAGAATTTCGAAGGACAGGTAAGAACTTGGTTCAGAGGACTTCCAGTATGTTCTATACCATCATATAATGATCTGGAAACTTCCTTCGTAAGGAAATGGGGAGAGAAAAAAGACCATCTTTATTACTTAACCGAATTTGGAGCCTTGAGAAAGAAGACATTGGAATCAGTCCTAGAGTTCATTCAAATATTTAATAAGCTTTATCACAAAATCCTGGCTGAATTTAAACCTTCCCAACCAGCTGCAAAAGTCAGTTTTGCAGGAACTTTTGATTATGATTTCTCTCTACTTTTGAGAGAAAGAAGATCTGTTACTTTAGCAGGGATGCAAGATGATGCTATAGAGATTGAATCAAATATGATGGCATCAGAGAAGTTGAAAAATAAAGTTGAGATTGGAACAAGAGAACACAGACATTTTAAAGAACATGCAAGGCCCTCTAGATCTGGAAAATCTACAAAAGAAAAAATGGACAAGATGGAAAAAATTATTAAAGATCTATCGAACAAAATTTCCAGGATGGAAATGGAACAAGCCAAACCTAATCCATATGTTAGAAATCAATTCAGGAGAAATCCCAATTCTCATATACAACAAAGGAAAATAAAAATGAGGAACACAAGATTCAATCTCCTTTAAAAACTGAGAATTTCATACAGAGAGATAAGGTGCAATATTATGATGAGTTAGATGAAGATCTAAACAACCTCAGCGGTGATGATCTTGAGCCTCACCTAACCAAATAGAATTATGAGAAATCCTTGGATATGGAATCCCTTTTTAATAATGATGAAAATATCAACAATTTGGGAGACTCTACATACAAAGGTCTCGTTGATTTAATAATGGTTGAGCTTCAACATAAATACGATTTGAGGCCAAGAGAAAAAAATTCTACAAATATTCCACCAAAAAAAATTTTATCACGAAACAAAGAAAATGAGGCAACAGTTACAAAACCATCAACTGAAACGCAAGTTGCCCGAATAAAACAATTTGAAACGAAAGCAGTACTGGCTAAGAAGCCAGAAAAAATAGAAGCCAAAGTTCAGATCAGAGAAATTGAAAAACCATTTGGGACTTTCAATTTAGAGAATGAACTTAATAAAATTAAAATTCCAATGCCTCTGGTTGAACTTGTTAGGAACCCAATCTATAAAAATCAAATCGCTAAAGCAATAAAAAAATTTGATGCTGAATGTCAAGCTGATGTTATCAATTTGTAGGATGAGAAACATACAATCATGTTTGGACCATAGATTGAAAATAGTAAGGATTTTGTTGCTCATTTCTATATTACACTGACTGTGCACAATTATTTACTTCACAATTGCATGTTAGACTCAGGAGCTTCGCATAATTTAATGCCTAATATTATCATAGAAAAATTGGGCCTTGAAACTACCAGACCTTATCAAGATTTATACTCATTTGATTCAAGAAAGGTTAAGTGTCTGGTTATGATTAAAGATTTAGTTGTAAATATTTCTCAGGTTCCTGTGAAAAGTATTCTTATGGATGTGGTTGTTGCTAACGTTCCTGCCAAGTATGGCATGCTTCTATCCAAATATTGGGGTGTCAAGCTAGGAGGATCGCTTTAGTTAGACATGACGTATGCTACAATTTCAATTTTTGGTGGACAGTTTACTCAATTGTACAGAGAAACTAGACTGCCTTATACTGTAAGTGACCCTCAAAACCCCAATAACTACCCAATGTATGTTGTTGATCATGATTTAGGAAATTGTATATTATCTATAGATGGTGATTTTGAAGAATGCATAGAAGAAGAAAATAAAAAATAGAATTTTCAAATATAAATATAAATGTTAGAGAAGGGATGTGGAAAATGTTCTTTGATGGTGCTTCATCTTGCGAAGGAGCAGGAGCTGGAGTTTCATTTGTGGCACCAGGTGATGAGTATGTTATTCCTTTCTCTTATAGACAATGGGATGTTGATTATACCAATAATATCTGTGAATATGAAGCTTTAGTTTTAGGACTAGAAGCTGCAAGAAAAATAAAAATTGAACATTTGATAGTTTATGGTGATGTTGAGCTCTTTGTAAAACAAATAAAACAACAATATCAAGCTAAGCATCTGATATTGAGATCGTATAGAAATTGTGCTTGGGATCTGATAGAGAATTTATTCTCGTCTTTTAACATCCATTATATTCCCAGAATGCAAAATCAACAAGCTAACTCTTTATCCAAAGCTACTGCAAATTTTGTACCACCTATTGTTTTGAAGCTGAAATATCATATTGAGATGAGGCATAGACCTTCGATTCCAAACAATGTTCAACACTGGCAAGTATTTGAAGATTATGAACAAATCAAGCAGTTCCTAGAAATGGTAGATGAGTTTTTTGAGACCCACATAGATCAAGAAAATCATAATGATCCTACTTGGGATATGCAGGAAGGAGAAAATCCGAAAAAGTTCCAAGATAAAATTGCAAATCACCGCATGCTCTTACTTAAAAACAATCAGATTCCCAGAGGTCGTATCCCTCTAGAAAGGTTATTTGACCAAGATTATATACCTTTAAAGTCTACTTTGCGACCTCAACTATCACACACCCACTACGGCATAATATATTTTTCGCCTTTTCTCAAAGGACAGAATCCCCGAAGTCCTACGGGGGATTAGCGCAGGCTATCTCTTCCCTTTTCCACCTCCATGTGATCGTCGGTTATGACCACCGGCCAAACAACTAGGAACCTTTTCACATTTCGTGACTCAGCGATATAAGCGAGTCGAGTCTTTCGACTCTACAAACCCCGAAAGGGCTGGCGAGTGACAAGCTCCCCGCTTGGGTATATTCCACGTGACCCTGTTCCGTGACCACGCGCTAAACCGACAAAGCACTTACCCTCTTTTTGCGATTCGGGGAATCGCGATGCGATGTCTCTTCCTCTCCCTTTCGAATCCTCGAAACTCCGTAATCTCCGAAGTTCCCCTCCAAAGGCAGATCAATGGCTATAAGCCTCCCCTGATCTGACGGTCCTGGCCGTATCAGGATTTCAGAAATCGGGAGTTCGAAATGCAAGAGAGTCAAGTCTTTCAACTCTTCAAACCCCGAAACACGATACTCGAGTTCTTGTATGAGATCCAACGACTCTCTATGTCTTGGATCCAACGGTTCGGATCTTTTCGGAGTTTCGTGAACCGAGAGTTCACGATGCAACGACTTCAAAACTCTTGTCACTTCAATCCCCGAATCTCGATATGGGGATTCGTGTAGGAGATCAACGATCCTCGAGGATTTGTATCCAACGGTCCACGGGATTTCGGAGCTTTCTCCAAACTTTGACCGCTCACCACGCGTCTCCTCTGATGGACGATCTAGATCCTTTCGGGACTCCTCCTTTCTGCCACAGAGCGCATTGGGGTTTCGGGTACCGGGATTTCGCGACTTGCGAAGACAAGGGTTCTTGCCCTTTGGTTTCCTGGGTGTCGAAACGCCTAAATGTCGACCGACATCCACGTGTCCCTCTGATGGACAGCTGCGACCTTTACCCATGATCGATCGTTATGATCTTTTCAAGATGATCAACGGTCACGATCAAATCTCGGATTTCTCAAACTTATTCACACTTAAACCAATTCAGGGTTTCGTTTACCGAGATTTCACGGCTTGCGAAGACAAGGGTTCTTGCCCTTTGGTCTCCCAGGTGCCAAAACATCGACCGGCAGCCACGTGTCCTCTACAAATTCACGGTCCAGGTAACTTCCATGGATCTTGGGATCTACGGTCCCGATTCCTCCGCTACTCACGAAGATAAAAGAAAGAAGTTGAGGCATTTAACGCCCTCGTTTCTTCCTCCAATCTAATGGTCGTGACTGACCGCAAATATTTCGACAGAATCTTGTTTGTTGTGCAATGCTTATCCACACTTTAAACTATTTTGAGGTTTCGGTTGTCAGGATTTTGTGACTCGCGATGACCAGGGTTCTTGCCCTTTGATTCCCCGAGTGCCAAAACGCCGAAACGCTTACCGACCTCTACATGCCCTTATAAAAGGACGGTCTAGATACTCCCACGGACCTTGGGGATCTACAGTCTTGATTTCTTTGCTTCTTACGAAGATAAAAAGGAAAGGGGTTGAGGCATTAACGCCCTCATTTCTTCTTCCAATCTAACGGTTGTGACTGACCTCATATCTTCCGACAGGATCTCGTCCGTCGATCGATACTTAACCACACGCTGCCATTTTGGGATTTTGTAAATCAGGGTTTCGGGACTCACGAGTACAAGAAAACTCGCACCTAGATACTTTGGGTGCTGAAACTCTAAAAACTCTTAATTTACCCCCACGCTAATAATTCGGGATTTTGCAAGTTGGGGTTTCGGGACTTGCGAGTGCAAGGGGACTAGCCCTTGGGTACTCCAGGTACCAAAATGCCGAAATATTGGGATCTACGAGGACCATTCTTCCTCACACAGGATGGCTAAGACTTGCACCACCAAATCCTCTTTCAGGTTCTTGGTAAGCTTTCCAGAGAGGGTATCTCTGTGGAGAGATCTATTCCGGGTATTCTTGGAGACGAATAAGGGCATAGATTTCCCGAAAGCAGACTTGAAGTCTGAATTAGTTCAATATACGTATATATAAATCTATCTATAAACATAAGCCATACGTGGTCCTTCCAATACAAGCATGCAACCACCATTTCTGATCAAAACACCACATAGACAGTCTTATACTCAAACCATTCATAAATTGCATAGACTATGAGCATACATGTCAGCATATAAATTTCAAGATACAAGATATAACACTTATCAGAAAAACACCAGAGGTGATGCAACTGCTAAGAGGGGTGCTCATTTCCACCCAACCATAGGCTCAGTGACTCCAAATGGATTTACCACTAGCCACCCCCGAGCTGAGACCACGATGTTGCGAGACTGAGTCTCTATTCGCCAGTGATCGAGAATGAAGGTTACTCTCCTTCTTCTCTGCTATCACTCATTCTGTATTTTCTAGAGTTCTTTTTCTTTTCCCTCGCTTCTGCCCCTTCATCCAACACTCTTCTTGCCTTTTCTCTTTTCGGTGAGGTTGTGTGTGGCACGATCTTCCTCGCGGTGGTCAGGTCTGAGGACTCTACGGATGGGCAGTTCACCCCCATCCCTCATTACTCGTGAGGATCCATTTACCTACCAACCTGGCGAGTCATTTAATTCAGGGCCAGCGAGCTGCTCTTGGTTCTCCAGGCCAGTGAAGTCCAAATACGGTATTGGTTTCGGTGGAAGTTAACGCCACCATTCCAGGTGCCTTCCACCACCTTTCTTCATCCATCGTGGTCTCTTTTTCAACACACCCCCTCTCAGCAGTCCTGCAATATATATATTCATAATATTATTTACATTCATCGACCTTTTTCACAAGGTCCATTCACATCACACATTCACATTTCTGAGTTTGCCACAATACTTGGCTAGTATAGTTATTTTTTTACAGACTGGGGGAAACATGGTGTTACATCAACCTGAAGAGGTTGAAGATTGTAACGTAGGAACAAATGAAAATCCCAAGACGGTCAAAATTTATAAATATCTTTCAACTCAAATAAAGAGTAAATATGTTGAGTTACTTAAACAGTATAAAGATGTTTTTGCATGATCTTATGATGATTTAAAAACTTATGATACTTCTATTATTTAACACAAGATTCCCTTAAAACACGGTATTGAGCCTTTCAAGAAAAATCTTAGACAAATAAACCCAATTCTTCTGCCAGTAATAGAAAAAGAGGTTAAAAAACTCCTTGATGCAAAAGTCATCAATCCCCTCGGATACTCTGAATGGGTGGCCAATTTGGTCCCTGTTAGGAAGAAGAACGACAAAATAAGACTCTATGTTGATTTTAGAAAATTAAATCGGTCTTCTCTTAAAGACAACTACCCGCTCCCAAAAATGGACCATGTTTTAGAGAAGGTAGTAGGGGATAACAAAATTTCTATGATTGATGGTTTCTCAGGATATAATCAGATTGTTGTTCATGAAGATGATAGAGAAAAGACTCCATTTACTACTCCATGAGGAAATTTTTATGTATGATAAAATGTGTTTTGGTTTAATGAATGCAGGAGCAACTTTCCAGAGAG
>JZKD02S2258310.1:24501-36275 GCA_000966675.3 Picea glauca | reverse complement strand
ATAAGTATCCACATGAGAGGGGGTCCAAGGGGGAATTATATGTTCCTCTTAAACCCAAACCATACAATTACTTTTACTATGAACTGTAAGATAATGACCCCCTAATCCTTACTTACGCTTATGGGGTGATTTCATCTTGGTTATCCACCGATCAGTGGCTCAGATCTTCCCCATACCATCGTCATCGTCGACACTCTCGGCCAAGGTTGGACTTCAACAACGTTTCATTCCTCGATGATGATGCGTCTGGCATGAACGTTCCAGATGTCACTGATGAATTACTTCTGAGAGATAAATGGTTATTGTCCCATCTGAATTTTTTCATCGTCGTCACTAGTCGAGGTCTTCCGACGATCTCACCCTTTTGACGAATGAATGAGATATGAAAAAGTATAAATAAAATGGATGTGGGGACTTAAGGACTTCTAGTCCCTCCATGATCATCCTCATTTCACTCAATGATCAACAAGAGACACCTATCAGCCCATACGTCATTTTGGACGCCATGATGGCATGCAACGTGACATGACATCACCATTCTCCATTCTGTCACTTAACGAGGCCTAGAACAGTTTACAACGAAGATTAGTTCTCCCCTATCCGTCGATCAAAAACTCTGGTTTCTTAACAAGAGATATTTTAAATTTTGTCAAATTCAAGATTCATTTGTTAGGGAATTCAAATGTATGATGGATGGAGTGAGACATGATCATAGAGGCAGGTGCAAAATTTATTTGAGGAAAAGGGTTATATATAATGAGGAAAAGTTCACATACATGAGGCTTTTTTGTATTGAAGGGAAACCCTTCCTCCTTCCATGTTTTGTATGTGACATATATATTTTTTATTTATCTATTTCTGAGCCATGTAGGCAATACAAAGAGTGTTCTACTTTCTTTTATAAAAGGAGAAAGAAATATTTCATTCCCATGCCTTTTAAGATTGCTGGTATTTTAGTGAAAAGTTCATCGAACTTGGCTAAGGTCATTGGATAATTTTATTATTTCCATATGAAGGATGTTGAAGCACGTACAGGTTTTGATATAGAAGGCGTCTTAATGGCTCACATGGTTTCAATCGGTTACAATTATGTTTTTACTACGGAATAGGAAATCACAGAGGGAGCATATGACAACGAAGAAACACACCTCGGTACAAGGGTGGTTGCTACGACCACCAAAATTGTTCCTAAAAAGAGGAAGCATGTCACCCACTATGATACAAACACATGAGGGACTTAAAAGACTGACGAAAAGACCTTATCTATCCAAGAGGAAGTCAACCAGCCTCAGCACAAATGGAGGGGTTGATCCACAACTAGAAATGATGGCGATTATGTCCATCATTTCCACAATATTTCATCTTCGAGTCATAAAAATATTGAGGTTGGTGTAGAAGGAAGAGAGAATAATGAAGGATGTGTGGGTGATGGAGATGTATGAGACTCCCTCTTAATCGGTTGGAGAGAGCACATACGATCACACATGTTCCCAACAGGAAAAAGAAAACAAGTGAAAGGAAAACTCAATGCTCTTGGGAGATGGAAGTGAATATAGAAGATATGGAGGTTGATGATGTTGATCAAGTGCCCGCGAGGGAATCAATACAGATGGTTCAAGTTACACTAATTGTAGAGGAATTATCCCATGACGGGCCAACTATATTTGAGGAAGACTCTGTGTTACACCATGATAAGTATGGTCAAGAGGTCAAGAAGTTATAGATTGGGAGAGTCAATCCGAAGGACGAGAAGGTCACAAGAAAATGGAGTTATGATATCAAGGTTAAAGGTTTGATACCTTCAAGGGTTATTAGATTCCATCAGTCCACGAGTGATGCATTGGATCACTCGATAACTGAACAAGAGTTGGGAGATTATAAGTTAAAGAATTAAATACGTGCATTTGAATATGATCTAAGTCCGAGGCCATTGTTTACAGAGCCTTTGAACATGATGACCCCAGACAAATTCCCTGAAGAAATATATGGATCAAACTCAAAGGTAGAGAAAGATGCTAAATTATTGATGGACATAAAAAAGTATGCGGTTGAAAACATAAACAAAAGACTTAGGAAAATTTTGGAAGCTTGTAAGATTTCTATGGATTCAAGTGTCATGAAAAACATGCTTTTCTCAATTAGGGAATATCTATAGAAATATTTACAAAATGATGAGCATTTTTACAAGAATTCAGTGAGTACATTTGGGGTAAGATTATCGAATGTTGATGAATTTACAAGGAAGAAGCAACACCTTCCTTCCAAGAATAGACTAAAGAAAATATGTGTTGGATGGATAGGTAAGATAGATATCCTCTATAATGTCCACATTTTTAATCCCCAAATTAATAATGCATATCGAAAAAAGGGTGTATGTCCATGTGCCAAGCGACGTAATATGTAAACATTGTATATTGAAAATAATAAATAAAATGTATGGTTGGTTATATAGCTACATGGAAAAAGACATAGGGGATAAGTATCCACATGAGAGGGTTTCCAAGGGGGAATTATATGTTCCTCTTAAACCCAAACCATACAATTACTTTTACTATGAACTGTAAGATAATGACCCCCCTAATCCTTACTTAAGCTTATCGGGTGATTTCATCTCGCTTATCCACCGATCAACGACTCAGATCTTCCCCATACCATCCTCATCGTCCACACTCTTGGACAAGACTGGAATTCAAAAACCTTTCATGCCTCGATGATGATGCGTCTGGCATGAACGTTCCAGATGTCACCGATGAATTACTTCCAAGAGATCAACGGTTATTGCCCCATCTGAATTTTTTCATCGTCGTCACTAGTCGAGGTCTTTCAATGATCTCACCCTTTTGACATATGACTGAGATATGAAAACATAGAAATAAAATGGTTGTGGGGACTTAAGAACTTCTAGTCCCTCCATGATCATCCGTGTTTCACTGAATGATCAACAAGAGACACCTATCAACCCATACATCATTTTGGACGCCATGATGGAATGCCACATGACATGACATCACTGTTCTCCATTCTCTCACTTAACGAGGCCTAGGACAATTTACAACGAAGATTAGTTCTCCATTATCCGTCGATCAAAAACTCTTGTTTCTTTCCAAGACCTTTTTCATTGACACTTCTCTATTCGTCATCAAAGTTTCTTTTCCCAAGAGATATCATTTGCCCGATCAACTCGGTTCCGATGATGATATCTATTATCGAAACCGCTCTAGATATGATGGATCTACGACCTTTGGAATCAATGACTTATATCTTCTAGGTGCCTATAACATGCACGACGATTAATGTCCTTTTTCATACTTTTGTTCATGGACCTAGGGGGGTCCAAAACATAACTACGTTCAAGATATTATCTCTCCTAATTGTCAGAAAAAGACCAGATTTTGTGAATGAGTAGTGGAAATGCTAATGGCCCCACTGACCATGTCATCATCGGTACTTCCTTAAGCTTTCCACTCGATCATCAACTTATATTTCCTGATGATGATTCATCTGGCATCAACGATTCAAACCTCACCGAGGTTTCCTTGGACAGATCGATGACTCTCGTTACACCGTGCCCGCTTCACAGATCNTTCATCGAACTTTGGAAAGATCATTGGATAATTTGATTATTTCCATATGAAGGATGTTGAAGCACGTACAGGTTTTGATATAGAAGGTGTCTTCATGGCTCACATGGTTTCAATCGGTTACAACTATGTTTTTACTAAGGAATAGGAAATCACAGAGGGAACATATGAAAACGAAGAAACACACCTCAGTACAAGGGTGGTCGCTACGACCACCAATAAAATTCCTAAAAAGAGGAAGCATGTCACCCACTATGATACGAACACATGAGGGACTTAAAATACTGACGAAGAGACGTTACCTATCCAAGAGGAAGTTGACCAGCCTCAGCACCGATGGAGGGGTTGATCCACGACTAGAAATGATGGCGATTATGTCCATCATTCCCGCAATATTTCCTCTTTGAATCATAAAAATATTGAAGTTGGTGTAGAAGGAAGAGAGAATAATGAAGGATGTGTGGGTGATGGAGATGTATGAGACCCCCTCTTAATCAGTTGCAGATAGCGCATACGATCACACATGTTCCCAATAGGAAAAAGAAAACAGGTGAAAGGAAAACTCAATGCTCTTGGGAGATGGAAGTGAATATAGAAGACATGGAGGTTGATGATGTTGATCAAGTTCCCACCAGGGGATCAATGCAGATGGTTCAAGTTACACTAATTGTAGAGGAATTATCCCACTACGGGACAACTATTTTTGAGGAAGACTCTGTGTTACACCATGATAAGTATGATCAAGAGGTCAAGAAGTTGCAGATTGGGAGAGTCAATCCGAAGGATGAGAAGGTCACAGGAAAATGGAGTTATGATATCATGGTTAAAGGTTTGATACCTTCAAGGATTATTAGATTCCATCAGTCGACGAGTGATGCATTGGATCACTCGATAACTGAAAAAGAGTTGGGACATTATAAGTTAAAGAAATAAATAAGTGCACTTGAATATGATCTAAGTCCTAGGCCATTGTTTANGGTTACAATTATGTTTTTACTAAGAAATAGGAAATCACAGAGGGAGCATATGACAACGAAGAAACACACCTCGGTACAAGGGTGGTTGCTACGACCACCAAAATTGTTCCTAAAAGGAGGAAGCAGGTCACCCACTATGATACAAACACATGAGGGACTTAAAATACTGACGAAAAGACGTTATCTATCCGGGAGGAAGTCGACCAGCCTCAGCACAAATGGAGGGGTTGATCCACGACTAGAAATGATGGTGATTATGTCCATCATTCCCACAATATTTCGTCTTCGAGTCATAAAAATATTGAAGTTGGTGTAGAAGGAAGAGAGAATAATGAAGTATGTGTGGGTGATGGAGATGTATGAGACTCCCTCTTAATCGGTTGGAGATACCGCATACGATCACACATGTTCCCAACAGGAAAAAGAAAATAGGTGAAAGGAAAACTCAATGCTCTTGGGATATGGAAGTGAATATAGAAGACATGGAGGTTGATGATGTTGATCAAGTGCCCGTCAGGGGATCAATACAGATGGTTCAAGTTACACTAATTGTAGACGACTTATCCCATGACGGGCCAACTATTTTTGAGGAAGACTCTGTGTTACACCATGATAAGTATGATCAAGAGGTCAAGAAGTTGCAGATTGGTAGAGTTAATCCGAAGGACGAGAAGGTCACAGGAAAATGGAGTTATGATATCAAGGTTAAAGGTTTGATACCTTCAAGGGTTATTAGATTCCATCAGTCCACGAGTGATGCATTGGATCACTCGATAACTGAACAAGAGTTGGGAGATTATAAGTTAAAGAAATAAATACGTGCATTTGAATATGATCTAAGTCTGAGGCCATTGTTTACGGAGCCTTTGATCATGATGACCCCAACCAAATTCCCTGAAGAAATATATGGCTCAAACTCAAAGGTAAAGAAAGTTGTTAAATTATTGATGGACATAAAAAAGTATGCGGTTGGAAACATAAACAAAAGACTTAGCAAAATTTTGGAAGCTTGTCAGATTTCTATGGATTCAGGTGTCATGACAAACATGCTTTTCTCAATTAGGGAATATCTGTAGAAATATTTACAAAATGATGAGCATTTTTCCAAGAATGCAGTGTGTACATTTGGGGTAAGATTATCGAATGTTGATGAGTTTACAAGGAAGAATCAACACCTTCCTTCCAAGAATAGACTAAATAAAATATGTGTTGGATGGATCGGTAAGATAGATATTCTCTGCAATGTCCCCATTTTTAATCCCCAAATTAATAATGTATATCGAAAAAAGGGTGTATGTCCATGTGCCAAGCGACATAATATGTAAACATTGTATATTGAAAATAATAAATAAAATGTATGGTTGGTTATATACCTACTTGGACAAAGACATAGGGGATAAGTATGAACAGGAGAGGGGGTCCAAGGGGAAATTATACATGCCTCTTAAACCCAAACCATACAATTACTTTTACTATGAACTGTAAGATAATGACCCCCTAATTCTTACTTAAGATTATTGGGTAATTTCATCTCGCTTATCCACCGATCAACGACTGAGATCTTTCCCATACAATCGTCATCATCGACACTCTTGGCCAAGACTGGAATTCAACAACCTTTCATGCCTTGACGACGATGCATCTGGCATGAACGTTCCATATGTAACCGATGAATTACTTCCGAGAGATCAACGGTTATTGTCCCATCTGAATTTTTTCATCGTCGTCACTAGTCGAGGTCTTTCGACGATCTCACCCTTTTGACATACGACTGAGATATGAACACATATAAATAAAATGGTTGTGGGGACTTAAGGACTTCTAGTACCTCCAGGATCATCCTCGTTTCACTGAATGATCAACAAGAGACACCTATAAACCCATACGTCATTTTGGACGCCGTGATGGAATGCCGCGTGACATGACATCACCGTTCTCCATTCTCTCACTTAACGGGGCCTAGGAAAATTTACAAAGAAGATTAGTTCTCCACTATCCATCAATCAAAAACTCTCGTTTCTTTCCAAGACCTTTGTCATCGAAACTTCTCTATTTGTCGTCAAAGTTTCTTTTCCCACGAGATATCATTTAGCCGATCAACTCAGTTCCGATGATGATATCTATTATCGAAACCTCTCTAGATATGAGGGATCTATGACCTTTGGAATCAACGACTTATATCTTCTAGGTGCCTATAACATGCACGACAATTAATGTCCTTCTTCACACTTTTGTTCATGGACCCAGGGGGTCCAAAACCGAACTACGTTCAAGATATTATCTCTCCTAATTGTCAGAAAAAGACCAGTTTCTGTGAATGAATACTAGCAATGCTAATGGCCCCATTAACCATGTGATCATTGGTACTTCGTTGATCTTTCCACTCGATCATCAACTTATATTTCCTGATGATGATTCATCTTGCATCAATGATTCAAACCTCACTGAGGTTTCCTTGGACAGATCGACGACTCTCGTTACACCGTGCCCACCTCACAGATCAACGGTCAATATTTGTTGTCCTCTAGATCCGAGAATCAAGAATATGATCGATCCCACAAGGATTTCTAGGCCTCCCGTGACCACCCATATCTCGTCAACCATTCGACGGGTGACACCTCTGACCCCAGGGACATGTTGGCTTCCACGATGGTGCTTCTATGTCAACATGACATCCTTATGACGTTACTGACCCTTTTTGCTTTCTCAGGAGGGGTCCATGACGATGTACGAATAATATTTCATCTTTCCTAAAAAACGATCGACAATTCTCGTTTATCCCCTAGTCTTCGTCGTCGTGGACACTACCTGATTCTCAACACTCACGGGAAGTCTCGTCCTCAATTAATATGATGGCGAATTATATCCCCTTGAACAATCAATGGTCAAAACTTGGTGATATCGTAGACATGATGGCAGTGATGCTGGAATACCATGTCGTTAGGACATCATCATTCTCTTTCCTCACTTGAACATAATCTATGGTGATCTACGACTGGGTTTCCATCTAGCCTCTACATCGTTCAACAATTATATATATTTTCATAAGTCCCAACATTTGGTCCTTCTCGAGGACGATTCTTCTCTCGATGAAGGGATGAGATTTATTCACCCGACGAGATCAACAACCAAGATCATCCTCGTCTCAACCGCATGGATTTATATAGTTTATCAGTCTGAATTTGGACTAAACCAAATCCAAAATTCTACCAAGTATTCACGAGGGTTTCACTAAGATTTTGATCCCCCCTTTCGCAGCAAGCACTAAGCCTACTACTTGGCACAGGGCAAGGAACTGAATCCCGTAGCTATTTGCATCAAATAGAGGGAAAATAACACAAAGGTCTATCGGCCTCCTCTGGACTTCAACTAACCATTATTGTAAAATTCCATTCCTCTCGGACGTTATTGTTCATTGCTTAATTTATATGCAAGATTCCCTTTCACTGACCTCTCATTATGAAGTATTCCTATCATTCGAGATGATTACAGGGTTTTCCTGTTCATATGTGCAACACACATGCAATTTGATCCATTTCTCAGTCATCTAAGTACAAAGTCTTTTCGACGGAACAATGTTGAGCCCATTAATCTAACATAGACATTTAAAACGGAAATAGAGGTACCCAATCAATCATATTAATTAATTTACATAGTGTGTAAGGTATACTTATCTATTATAGGCTGCAACCAATCAACTGACTGTGGGTGTATGCCTTTCCACCCAAAGATAGTCTATGTGTTCTCTATCACNTCCATCAGTCCACGAGTGATGCATTGGATCACTCGATAACTGAACAAGAGTTGGGAGATTATAAGTTAAAGAAATAAATACGTGCATTTGAATATGATCTAAGTCCGAGGCCATTCTTTACGGAGCCTTTGAACATGATGACCCCAGACAAATTCCCTGAAGAAATAGATGGATCGAACTCAAAGCTAAAGAAAGATGTTAAATTATTGATGGACATAAAAAAGTATACGGTTGAAAACATAAACAAAAGACTTAGCAAAATTTTGGAAGCTTGTCAGACTTCTATGGATTCAGGTGTCATGACAAACATGATTTTCTCAATTAGGGAATATCTGTAGAAATATTTACAAAATGATGAGCATTTTTGCAAGAATGCAGTGAGTACATTTGGGGTAAGATTATTGAATGTTGATGAGTTTACAAGGAAGAAGCAACACCTTCCTTCCAAGAATAGACTAAAGAAAATATGTGTTGGATGGATCGGTAAGATAGATATCCTCTGTAACTTCCCCATTTTTAATCCCCAAATTAATAATGTATATTGAAAAAAGGGTGTATGTCCATGTGCCAAGCGACGTAATATGTAAACATTGTATATTGAAAATAATAAATAAAATGTATCGTTGGTTATATACCTACATGGACAAAGACATAGGAGATAAGTATCCACAGGAGAGTGGGTCCAAGGGGGAATTATACGTGCCTCTTAAACCCAAACCATACAATTACTTTTACTATGAATTGTAAGATAATGACCCCCTAATCCTTACTTAAACTTATGGGGTGATTTCATCTCACTTATCCAACGATCAACGACTCACATCTTCCCCATACCATCATCATCGTCGACACTCTTGGCCAAGATTGGAATTCAACAAGCTTTCATGCCTCGACGACGATGTGTCTGGCATGAACATTCCAGATGTAACCGATCAATTACTTCCGATAGATCAACGGTTATTGTCCCATCTGAATTTTTTCATCGTCGTCATTGGTCGAGGTCTTCCGACGATCTCACCCTTTTGACATACGACTGAGATATGAAAACATATAAATAAAATGGTTGTGGGGACTTAAGGACTTCTATTCCCTCCAGGATCATCCCCATTTCACTGAATCATCAACAAGAGACACCTATCAACCCATACGTCATTTTGGATGCCATGATGGAATGCCACATGACATGACATCACCGTTCTCCATTCTCTCACTTAACGAGGCCTAGGACAATTTACAATAAAGATTAGTTCTCCACTATCCGTCGATAAAAAACTCTGGTTTCTTTCCAATACCTTTGTCATTGACACTTCTCTATTCGTCGTCGAAGTTTCTTTTCCCACGAGATATCATTTACCCGATCAACTTGGTTCCGATGATGATATCTATTATCGAAACCGCTCTAGATATGAAGGATCTACGACCTTTAGAATCAACGACTTATATCTTCTAGGTGCCTATAACATGCACGACGATTAATGTCCTTCTTCACACTTTTGTTCATGGACCCAAGGGGGTCCAAAACAGAGCTACATTCAAGATATTATCTCTCCTAATTGTCAGAAAAAGACCAGATGTTGTGAATGAGTAGTGGAAATGCTAATGGCCCCACTGACCATGTCATCATCGGTACTTCCTTGAGCTTTCAACATGATCATCAACTTATATTTCTTGATGATGATTCATCTGGAATCAACGATTCAAACCTCACCGAGGTTTCCTTGGACAGATCGACAACTCTCGTTACACCGTGCCCGCTTCACAGATCAAGGGTCAATATTTGTTGTCCTCTAGATCTGACAATCAAGAATATGATCGATCCCATTAGGATTTCTAGGCCTCCCGTGACCACCCATATCTCATCAACCATTCGACATGTGACACCTCTGACCCCAGGGATATGTTGGCTACCACGATGGTGCTTCTATGTCAACATGATATCCTTATGACGTTACTGACCCTTTTTTCTTTCTTAGGAAGGGTCCATGACGATGTACGAATAATATTTCATCTTGCCTAAAAAAAGATCGACAATTCTCATTTATCCCCTAGTCTTTGTCGTCGTGGACACTACTTGCTTCTCGACACTCACAGGAAGTCTCGTCCTCAATTAATATGATGGCGAATTATATCCCCTTGACAAATCAATGGTCTAAACTTGGTGATATCGTAGACATGATTGTTGTGATGCCGGAATACCATGTCGTTAGTACATCATGATTCTCTTTCCTCACTTGAACATAATCTATGGTGATCTACAACTCGGTTTCCATCTAGCCTCTACACCGATCAACAATTATCGATATTTTCATAAGTCCCAACATTTGGTCCTTCTCGAGGACGATTCTTCTCTCGATGAAGGGATGAGATTTATTCACCCGACCAGATCAACAACCAAGATCATCCTTGTCTCAACCACATGGATTTATATAGGTTATCAGTCCAAATTTGGACTAAACCAAATCCAAAATTCTACCAAGTATTCACGAGGGTTTCAACGAGATTTTGATCCCCACTTTCGCAGCAAGCACTAAGCCTACTACTTGGCACATGGCGAGGAGCTGAATACCATAGCTATTTGCATCAAATAGAGGGAAAATAACAAAAAGGTCTATCAGCCTCCTCTGGACTTCAACCAACCATTATTGTAAAATTCCATTCCTCTCAGACGTTATTGTTCATTGCTTAATTTATATGCAAGATTCCCTATCACCGACCTCTCATTATTAAGTATTCCTATCATTCAAGATGATTACAGGGTTTTCTTATTCATATGTGCAACACACATACAATTTGCTCCTTTTCTAAGTCATCTAAGTACAAATTCTTTTCGACGGAACAATGTTGAGCCCATTAATCTGACATAGACATTTAAAACATAAATAGAGGTACCCAATCAATCATATTAATTAGTTTACATAGTGTGTAAGGTATACTTATCTATTACATGCCGCAACCAATCAACTGATTGTGGGTGTATGCCTTTCCACCCAAAGATAGTCTATGTGTTCTCTATCACTTTGACAGCAGGCCACCCCCGTGCCAAGCCATGGTATCACCAAGGAATTCTCTACACTCACTCCCTACATTTTCTTGTAGCATTGTTTTTCTTTAGGTATTTCTCTTCGACCCATAATCCGAGTTCGTCTACTCCAAACAATTAGAATGCCCTGCTATCTCCTTGTGCGTCATTTATTGGGAAGGTTCTTGACCTATCCTCTTTCTTCTATCAGAAGGAACCCATGGGGTCAATCTCGGGTTGTAGGAAATGATACTATTTGGTACTTTTGGATGATATTTTCTGCTTCCTTAGCCAGATCTTCCATACTCTTATTCATTGAGGGTGGTTCGTTGTTCAACTACCATCCCCCTCTTATTAAGTAATTTGTCTTGAAACTAGGAAAAGGAAATAACTTAGTATTTTCAATATTAAATATCTTAGCAAGGAGAATTGGGTCATCTTAG
>JZKD02S2258299.1:24653-36277 GCA_000966675.3 Picea glauca | reverse complement strand
ATGATAAAACATATCAATGAACTGTTTGAAACTGAACTCCGTGGAGTTTCTTCTGAGAAGTGAAGTCCATTGGGTTACCGCCTGTGGTTTCCCATCCTTGTCCATTTTCTGCATCAGGAAAGAAAACCTTTTTGCTTGAAAAAAGATGAACATGTACGCCAATATCGAGAAATGATGGAACATTCCCTTTGTGGTGAATTTTGAAAACTGGTCATGGATGTTTTCTACCAAGAACAAATTGTAGTCAAACTGGGTGGTGGTCTATTCCTCAGCCGAAAAAATGCACAGGAAACCTAATATAGGTTCATCAACCCATTTGTCTGAAAAGCAGCCAAGAAAGCAACAAAGCGATGAAATAACTTGATTCCCTCTTTCTGAGAACAAGGAAGAATGATACAGGGGGTTTTTCTTGGGGAGTTGAGCGTCTTGTGGTAGAAAAATCTCAAAGATTTGGGCTCTTTGAGGAAAGGACAAGTTCTGATACAGATCCATTAGGATTTCAAGGTTGAAAGGAGAGGTGGATTCGGTCCTAGGTATCTGCATCATCTGATTGATGGCCTCTGGTGTGATAAAGAACAGGGTCTCTCCTGATGATGAAACTACGGCTCTCTAGTCGGGGAGGTAATGAGCCTGCCATTTGAGGGTGAATTCAGGGAAATGATGGACTTGGGGAAAGAGATGTAGAGGAATATTTGACTCCTAGAACCCAATTTCATCACTCTAATCCAAGAAGGTGTCTTTAAACCATGACTGCAACTCTGCGAAATTGAATTCGCACTTCGTCTCTGAGATAAGATAATCCTTGTCAGCCTGTAATAGTTTCATGACAGGAACCCCCAAAGAGGTAGGTAACACTGCTTCAGTGCCATAGAACAACTGGTATGGAGACATACCAATTGACCTCTTAGTGGTCAGCTTGTCATCCCAAAGTGTGAAAACAAGCTTGTTATGCTAGGACTTCTTGTTTTCTTCTTGCATTTTCTTAATGATGTTCACCAGGGTTTTGTTGGAGGACTCTGCTAGCCCATTTCGCTGAGGGTAATAAGCTGTGGAGTGTCCCAAGGTGATGTGATACTGGATACAAAAATCTATGAGATTTTTGGATCGAAATGCAGTTGCATTTTCAGTTATGATTTTTCTGGGACATCTGAAACGAGACAAAATATTATTTTCCGGGAATTTAATGATGACAGAGTCAGTAGCTTGCCTGCTTGGAACCGCTTCGATCCATTTTGTGAAATAGTCTGTGGCTGTGAGAATCCATTTGTGTTGGCCTGAAGAAGGAGGTTGTATCTCTCCAATGAAGTCCAAACCCCATTACTGGAAAGGAGCTTCAACTGAGATGGGTTTCAGTGGTAAAGGCAGGAGCTTATTCTTACCTTCAAACACTTGACATTTGTGGCATGAAGTGACTCTCTGATGTACATAAATGAACAATGTAGGCCAGTAAAACCCAACTCTGAGGATCTTATTGGCTATATTCTTCCAACTCATATGACCACCACAATCTCTTGCATGGAAATCTTAAAAAATCTTGTCAGCTTCATCTTTCAAAATGCAATTTAACAAAATACCTCCAGGATCTTTCCAATAAATATTACCTTCTAGAATACAAAATTTCAATGCTTTCAACTTCAAAAACCTGGCTTTAGTTTTAGTCAGACCAGGGGGAGTTTGTAAATTAAGCAATACAAATATTAGGTCTACGTACCATGGAGAGTTTAGGAATACCTCTTTCACGTTTGGAGTCACCTTCTCTCCCTGCTCATCAACTGCATCCAAGAAATTAATATCTAAAGCATGGAAATTAGATTCAGCCATTAATTTTGCTAGACCCTGACCTTTGATCAGTTTAGTAGGCTTAATATCTATATCATATTCTAGAATGACAGTAATCCATTTTCCTCTTCTTCCATCCAGATTATCCTGAGTTAAAATATGTTTTACCACTACATTCAGAACATAAGCAATTGTGTGAGAATGGAGTATGCAAACTCTAAATTCCTTTATGGATTTTACTAGAGAAAAAGATTACTTCTCCATTATTTTTTAATTCAATGCAGCATCTCTTAAGGATTTGCTGAAAAAGGATTTGGTTTGTTCATACCCCTTGTGTTTTTCTGCAGTAGCACTGCTACAATGGTGTGTTCAGACGCAAAATAGAAAAGGTAAAAGTCTTTGGTGAAATCAGGATTGATCAAGATTGGAGCTTGTGTAAGTGCATGTTTAACCTGTTCAAATGACTGTTTGGATTCTATGTTCCATTTTTATTTTTGTGTCTTTTTTCAACATGTTTGTGATGTTCCTGAGAAGCTCCGCTAGGTTGGGTATGAATCTCCTCAGGAAGTTTATTTTTCCAATGAAGGATTATAACTCCTTGATGTTCCTTGGGTGTTCCAGTTTCTGAATGGACTCTATTCTGCTGGGATCTATTTTAATTCCATCCTTAGAGATTATGTGTCCCAACAGCTTACCTTCCTCTAAATCAAAGAGGCTTTTCTTGGGATTCAAAGATATCCCAAATTTCCTGCACTTCTCAAACACTCGTCTAAGATGATTTAAATGTTCATCGTCAGATTGAGAGTAAACTGTCACATTGTCCAGATAAACAACTATAAATATGTCGAGCTCATCCACAAAAGAAATGTCCATTGCTCTCTAGAAAGTGGCACCAGTGTTCATCAAACCGAAGGGCATCTTCACATACATGAAGGTTCCCAAGGGCATGGTAAAAGTTGTTTTCTCCTGATCATCTGGGTGAACAAGAACCTGGTTATAGCCTGAGAAGTCGTCCAGTAGAGAAATTTTGTTGGCCCCAATTACCTTCTATAAGATGTGGTCCATTTTGGGTAAAAGGTAATTGTCCTTTAGAGAGACCTTGTTCAAGTTTTGGAAATCAATGCATAGCCTAATTTCACCAGTTTTCTTTCTAGTAGGAACCAGATTAGAAACCCATTTGGAAAATCTCAAGGGGACTATAATCTTTGCATCATACATATTTTTTATTTCTTTCTCTATCAGGGGAAGAAACTTGGGATTAATTCTCCTAAGTTTTTGTCGGAAAGGTTTGTGTTCTTCTTTTATGGGAATCTGATGTTGTATGATACTTGTGTCATAGGATTTTAAGTCCTCATAGCCCCAGGAAAAAAACATCTATATATTCCTTAAAAAATTCAATGTATTTTCTTTTTTTCTCTAGTGGCAGAGATTTAGACAGTTTTATCATCTTGGGTTTTTCTTCTATTCCTATGTTGCACTGTTCAACCTCTTTACCACTAGCTTCAATTTTTTAGTTTTTTGGCTACATCATTAAAATCAAACAAGTCTTCCAACGGAACTAAACCTCTAGGTAACACATTATTTTTCAACTATAGAATATTAGAATCTACATCATTTGCATTTAATTCTTTAGCATCTATTTTATTTACACTACCATTCTCAAAAACAGATTTATTTACAAATTCGTCATCATTTTCCAAGTCTATGTTTGTGCATTTGAAATCATTCTTACATTGCAGAAAATATTCGATTTGATCGTCATTTCCAAATACCTGCCAATATCTGATGTTGTCAGGGACGGTTGGTATTCACTTCACCTCGACTATGTAATTGTGAGTGGGACGAAAAGGTATTTTACAGGTAGCTTCTAACATAGATAGCCCATCTGCAAGTATATTTTGTCCCCTAGGCATTACCTGCAAGTCAATCTCAGTAAAGCATTGAAGAGCATCTAAAATAGCATTCCTATAGGCTCTAATTCTGGGATGTTTTGTTGCATACTCACCTTTGATTTGCTTGATAATCAATTCAGAATCACCCCTTACCATTATATGCTTGGCACCAACTTTCTTCAATAATTGCAGGCCGAGCATCAAAGCCTCGTACTTGGCTATGTTGTTATTAGATTAGAAGTTCAGTTTGTAGGAATGATTCTTGAAATACTTTGACCTGTGGTTATGCAACCAAACTCCAGCTCCAACTCCTTATTTACTCACAGCACCATCGAAGTCCATGCTCCAGAAGTCTGCTGGAAACTCCTCATTCTCTTCAATCATGGGGTTTCTTACATCNGCTTGTCATCCCAAAGTGTGAAAACCAACTTGTTATGCTAGGACTTCTTGTTTTCTTCTTGCATTTTCTTAATGATGTTCACTAGGGTTTTGTTGGAGGACTCTGCTAGCCCATTTCCCTGAGGGTAATAAGCTGTGGAGTGTCCCAAGGTGATGTGATACTAGATACAAAAATCTATGATATTTTTGGATCGAAATGCAGTTGCATTTTTAGTTATGATTTTTCTGGGACATCTGAAACGAGACAAAATATTATTTTCCGGGAATTTAATGATGACAGAGTCAGTAGCTTGCCTGCTTGGAACCGCTTCAATCCATTTTGTGAAATAGTCTGTGGCTGTGAGAATCCATTTGTGTTGGCCTGAATAAGGAGGTTGTATCTCTCCAATGAAGTCCAAACCCCATTACTGGAAAGGAGCTTCAACTGAGATGGGTTTCAGTGGTAAAGGCAGGAGCTTCTTCTTACCTTCAAACACTTGACATTTGTGGCATGAAGTGACTCTCTGATGTACATAAATGAACAATGTAGGCCAGTAAAACCCAACTCTGAGGATATTATTGGCTATATTCTTCCAACTCATATGACCACCACAATCTCTTGCATGGAAATCTTAAAAAATCTTGTCAGCTTCGTCTTTCAAAATGCAATTTAACAAAATACCTCCAGGATCTTTCCAATAAATATTACCTTCTAGAATACAAAATTTCAATGCTTTCAACTTCAAAAACCTGGCTTTAGTTTTAGTCAGACCAGGGGGAGTTTGTAAATTAAGCAATACAAATATTAGGTCTACGTACCATGGAGAGTTTAGGAATACCTCTTTCACGTTTGGAGTCACCTTCTCTCCCTGCTCATCAACTGCATCCAAGAAATTAATATCTAAAGCATGGAAATTAGATTCAGCCATTAATTTTGCTAGACCCTGACCTTTGATCAGTTTAGTAGGCTTAATATCTATATCATATTCTAGAATGACAGTAATCCATTTTCCTCTTCTTCCATCCAGATTATCCTGAGTTAAAATATGTTTTACCACTACATTCAGAACATAAGCAATTGTGTGAGAATGGAGTATGCAAACTCTAAATTCCTTTATGGATTTTACTAGAGAAAAAGATTACTTCTCCATTATTTTTTAATTCAATGCAGCATCTCTTAAGGATTTGCTGAAAAAGGATTTGGTTTGTTCATACCCCTTGTGTTTTTCTGCAGTAGCACTGCTACAATGGTGTGTTCAGACGCAAAATAGAAAAGGTAAAAGTCTTTGGTGAAATCAGGATTGATCAAGATTGGAGCTTGTGTAAGTGCATGTTTAACCTGTTCAAATGACTGTTTGGATTCTATGTTCCATTTTTATTTTTGTGTCTTTTTTCAACATGTTTGTGATGTTCCTGAGAAGCTCCGCTAGGTTGGGTATGAATCTCCTCAGGAAGTTTATTTTTCCAATGAAGGATTATAACTCCTTGATGTTCCTTGGGTGTTCCAGTTTCTGAATGGACTCTATTCTGCTGGGATCTATTTTAATTCCATCCTTAGAGATTATGTGTCCCAACAGCTTACCTTCCTCTAAATCAAAGAGGCTTTTCTTGGGATTCAAAGATATCCCAAATTTCCTGCACTTCTCAAACACTCGTCTAAGATGATTTAAATGTTCATCGTCAGATTGAGAGTAAACTGTCACATTGTCCAGATAAACAACTATAAATATGTCGAGCTCATCCACAAAAGAAATGTCCATTGCTCTCTAGAAAGTGGCACCAGTGTTCATCAAACCGAAGGGCATCTTCACATACATGAAGGTTCCCAAGGGCATGGTAAAAGTTGTTTTCTCCTGATCATCTGGGTGAACAAGAACCTGGTTATAGCCTGAGAAGTCGTCCAGTAGAGAAATTTTGTTGGCCCCAATTACCTTCTATAAGATGTGGTCCATTTTGGGTAAAAGGTAATTGTCCTTTAGAGAGACCTTGTTCAAGTTTTGGAAATCAATGCATAGCCTAATTTCACCAGTTTTCTTTCTAGTAGGAACCAGATTAGAAACCCATTTGGAAAATCTCAAGGGGACTATAATCTTTGCATCATACATATTTTTTATTTCTTTCTCTATCAGGGGAAGAAACTTGGGATTAATTCTCCTAAGTTTTTGTCGGAAAGGTTTGTGTTCTTCTTTTATGGGAATCTGATGTTGTATGATACTTGTGTCATAGGATTTTAAGTCCTCATAGCCCCAGGAAAAAAACATCTATATATTCCTTAAAAAATTCAATGTATTTTCTTTTTTTCTCTAGTGGCAGAGATTTAGACAGTTTTATCATCTTGGGTTTTTCTTCTATTCCTATGTTGCACTGTTCAACCTCTTTACCACTAGCTTCAATTTTTTAGTTTTTTGGCTACATCATTAAAATCAAACAAGTCTTCCAACGGAACTAAACCTCTAGGTAACACATTATTTTTCAACTATAGAATATTAGAATCTACATCATTTGCATTTAATTCTTTAGCATCTATTTTATTTACACTACCATTCTCAAAAACAGATTTATTTACAAATTCGTCATCATTTTCCAAGTCTATGTTTGTGCATTTGAAATCATTCTTACATTGCAGAAAATATTCGATTTGATCGTCATTTCCAAATACCTGCCAATATCTGATGTTGTCAGGGACGGTTGGTATTCACTTCACCTCGACTATGTAATTGTGAGTGGGACGAAAAGGTATTTTACAGGTAGCTTCTAACATAGATAGCCCATCTGCAAGTATATTTTGTCCCCTAGGCATTACCTGCAAGTCAATCTCAGTAAAGCATTGAAGAGCATCTAAAATAGCATTCCTATAGGCTCTAATTCTGGGATGTTTTGTTGCATACTCACCTTTGATTTGCTTGATAATCAATTCAGAATCACCCCTTACCATTATATGCTTGGCACCAACTTTCTTCAATAATTGCAGGCCGAGCATCAAAGCCTCGTACTTGGCTATGTTGTTATTAGATTAGAAGTTCAGTTTGTAGGAATGATTCTTGAAATACTTTGACCTGTGGTTATGCAACCAAACTCCAGCTCCAACTCCTTATTTACTCACAGCACCATCGAAGTCCATGCTCCAGAAGTCTGCTGGAAACTCCTCATTCTCTTCAATCATGGGGTTTCTTACATCAAAAACTGCTTTATCATCCTTCAGATCAGGTGCATCATCGTCTAGTTGTGAGATTTGTTCTTCAAAGTCACCATCGTTGTATAAAATAAAAGAGTCCATATCAGAGTGTGAGGAGTATAGTGGGTAATTCTGTGGCTTTTCTTGAATACTGACCATATACTTCATTAGTGTTTCCCTGTAAAGTCTTCTCTGTTGTCTGAAAATCGGAATGGTGGTGTAAGACATATCTAGTTGCAGGGTTCCTCTCAATTTAGCTCCCCAAGACCTTGATAACAACATACCATACTTGGGGGGAATATCTGCAATGACAATATCCATCACCATACTTTTCGTTGGGATTTGAGCCAAGGTGATGCATAAGTCTTTAATCAGGTCTATACATTTGACTTTTCCAGAGTCGAAAGAATGCAAATCTTTGTAGGGTATGGTGACCTCGAGTCCCAACTTTTCGATCAGGAATTTAGGCATCAGGTTGTGAGAGGCACCCAAATCCAACATAGCGTTTTGTAATATCATATCGTGGATGTTTAGGTTGATGTAGAAAGGGGCCNCCTTGTATCCCTGAGAACTTGGAACTATCCTTGGCCATTGTAGCCATTTTTTGCTTGTAGTCTGGAAGGGTCATCAACTTGTCATTAAGAACCATTAGACCAAGAAGACCCTTTTTCTGCAGAGCCTTGATCTTACCGAAAAACCTTTGAACTCCAATGCCCATGTTCTGGACTTTTTCTTCCAGTTGCTACATCAATCATTTTTTTGTCAGAACCCTCTTGACTTCAAGAATGGTTTTTGTCCTGTCTTTGATCTTCAAGTCTTCCGGTTCTTCTCTAGTTTTTGAGTTCAAGAATTTAATTATTTCATTGGATTCAGAGGGTATTTCTCCCAACTCTCCTTTAATTTTGTCAATAACTTGTTTTCTTCTTATCACTAGCTCATTATGCTCAAACATTATCTATACCATAGGCCATATTTCATTCATGGATTTGGAGATATCCATCCAAATATTTTCTTTGGCCCCATCAAGTGTCTTGCCTGACACTGTTTTCTTTTGGAGTTGCTGCAATTCCTGTTTGAGCTTATTTGACGTTTTCTTCTTAGTGTGGAAGCTTTTCTAGTAAGAAGTCTTGAGCCCCTGAAGACTCTCAACCTCCTTTTTCAGTCTGTTGATTTATGTTTCTTGTAAGTTCATCTCCTCCATGGATTTTGCAAGATCCATTGTATTTTCTAGAGCTAACAGAGGGGTGGCTGAGAGAATTTCTGCCGTGGTGGTTGTTGATACAGTAGTTTTGCTAACTCCAGTGAGTGGAACTACACTCAATGGAATGACTTCCATCAGTGTTGATTGTTCCTTCTCCTTTACCAACCTTTCCAACTCTGCTTCCATTTATTTTAACTGTGCATTCTGCTCCATGATCAACTTGAGCATTTCATCCTTTTCTCCTTGTGTCTCAGCGATCTCCTTAGCTTGTGCATCCTCTGTGGGTGGCAATTTTAATTTTTTTCTCATAGATGTCATATCAACGTTCTTCTTCTTTAGAAACTCCTCTATTCCTTTCACATACAAGGGATCATACCCGATCTTGACTACCAATTCNCCTTTCCAACTCTGCTTCCATTTCTTTTAACTGTGCATTCTGCTCCATGATCAACTTGAGCATTTCATCCTTTTCTCCTTGTGTCTCAGCGATCTCCTTAGCTTGTGCATCCTCTGTGGGTGGAAATTTTAATTTTTTTCTCATAGATGTCATATCAACGTTCTTCTTCTTTAGAAACTCCTCTATTCCTTTCACATACAAGGGATCATACCCGATCTTGACTACCAATTCCTCTAGGGATTTTATCCTATTATCCTTTGCAAAAGAGGATATATTTTCCAGTTTCAATTGGGTCTGAACATTGTTAAGAGCTACTTGTAATTTTGCAGCTATAGAGGAAGCATGGGCCAATGTGGAGAAAACCATTTCACCAGTCTATCTGTGTAGATCCATCTGGTCAGTTGGATGAACTTGTTTTGTATCAAACACAAGGGTTGACCTTTTGTAGTCACTAGTTTCTTTAGGTTGAGGTACCTATGTCTGCATAAATGCAAGATTCATTCTTCCTTTTTCTATGTCAAAAACTGATAACAATCTGTGTTGGGCAGTGGACATCTACTTCCAAAACTGAGCATAAGTGCTATTGCTCAGTGTCTGGTTTCTCTTCTTAATTAGATCATATTTTTCAAAGATGTTCAGCTTTGCGGATCCCTGTGGAATTTGGGTGGCCATAGTTATATCAGTCTGCTTCTTTGGAATAGAAGTAGACATTGTTTGACAACTGACTGAAGGAATTGGTGTATCTCCTCCTTTAACCCCTTTGGCAGGCTGAATATCTTCTTCCACAGACCTGGGAATAGTATTAATGATGTTAGGATTTTTACTGTATAACTAAAACTCCTCCACTGATACTTCGGTGACCGAAAGAGAAATTTCTTTCTTTGGTCTTTTTTCCTTTGGCACTGGTGGAGTGCCAGTCTGGTAACTCAGTACTAAGGAAGAATTTTTTTCAGTGTCTTCCAAGTTGTTCTCTTCCCACTGTGTTTGATTTACATACTTCTCAATTTCCGGTTTAAGTCTGTGAGCATACTGAGTGCTTTTGTTTTTGGCTCTCATTTCCGCGATGATCCCACTCGGATCATATTGCCAAATAAAACTAGTGTTGAATTTCATTTCCTTTAATATATTTTCGACCTCTTCTCGAGCAGCTTGACTATTGTAGATAAAAGGTCCTATCTGCCCCTGAATCCTCAGTTGTTGTTTTTTCTTCAGAGATACAAAGTGGATATTATCTAAATTTATCATTTGGCGAATATACTCCAGTGCAAATATCCGAACGGGCAGATATTTGGGTAATTTGTATGGAGCCAACTCACATCCATACACTCTGATTTATGTGTGGTCTTGATACAAGAACCAGTCTCATGTCTTTGCAAGGTTTGAGAGATGTCAGATTCTTTGGATCTCTTCATTCATCCTTGGCTCTGGTCTCCCAGTGAGCATGCTCACCACCAGATGATAAAACATATCAATGAACTGTTTGAAACTAAACTCTGTGGAGTTTCTTCTGAGAGTTGAAGTCCATTGGGTTACCGCCTGTGGTTTCCCATCCTTGTCCATTCTATGCATCAGGAAAGAAAACCATTTTGCTTTAAAAAAGATGAACATGTGCACCAGTATCGAGGAATACTGGAACATGCCCTCTGTGGCGAATTTTGAAAATTAGTCATGGATGCTTTCTGCCAAGAAAAAACTGTAGTCAAAATGGGTGTTGGCATGTTCCTCAGCCAAAAAAATGGACAGGAAACCTAATATAGGTTCACCCACCCATTTGTCTAAAAAGTAGCCAAGCAGGTAACAAAGCAATAAAATAACTTGGTTCCCTCTTTCTGAGAACAAGGAATAATTATATGGGGGGGTTTTCTTGGGGAGCTGAGCATCCTGTGGGAGAAAAAGCTCAAAGATCTGGGCTCTTTGAGGAAAGGACAAGTTTTGATACAGCTCCATTAGGATTTCAAGTTTGAAAGGAGAGGCGTATTTGGTCCTGGGTATCTGCATCATCTAGTCGATGGCCTCTGGTGTGATAAAGAACAGGGTCTCTCCTAATGATGAAACTACGGCTCTCTATTTGGGGAGGTAATGAGCCTGGCATTTGAGGTCGAATTCAGAGAAATGATGGACTTGGGAAAAGAGATATAGAGGAATATTTGACTCCCAGAACCCAATTTCATCGCTCTAATCCAAGAAGGTGTCTTTAAACCATGACTGCAACTCTGCAAAATCGAATCCGCACTTCATCTCTGAGATAAGATAATCCTTGTCGGCCAATGGGATCCTGTCGAGATTGACAGGACGTGTGAGAAAAGGATTTTCCTCAGCTTCTGCTTTTTTTGACTTTGGCACCATCACTATGAAAGGTACCTGCAATTCAAACAAAAATGTTAGTGGGTAATGGCTAGATCAGAGAAGGGGAAGATATTGTTTAGTGTGCGGAGAGGGTGGAAAGTGTGTCAATGGTGGGACAGGGGTTACTTTTGAGTGAACGGGTATCTGTTGGGCGTGGGGGACAGGTCATTAGGCTAACAGGTGTGTGGCCTATAATAAATTGCCAACAGATCCTTAGGAATGTGAGGAGGCAGGAGAAAGACGCAAGACGTGTGTACCCGGATGACGTGGAGGATGATGATTGAGGGAATGAAGAAGGAGACATGACCTGTAACAGGTGAATGGATAAGATATATGGAGAGGATATTTATATGTGACAACATGAGATGGTGGCATTATGTCATAAAGGAAAATATGCGACGCAATAAATTAGCAACACGTTGGGATGGGGCCCGCCAGGAAAAACCACTCCGTTCT
>JZKD02S2258277.1:13083-36278 GCA_000966675.3 Picea glauca | reverse complement strand
ATTAACTCGAACCCACTCGCCTGTCCCCTCTCTACTATTATGTCATCACCTTTTGTCCCTCTCTACTTGGCCTCCACTCACCCATATTTCCACCTATCACATCTCTATTTCTCTTATGATATCCTATCATCTCCTGCCATGTGTCCCCTTCTTGTACTCCTTGTCATATCCATATAAGAGGGTTTTCCCTACCTCATTTAGCCACTGAATCACCCCTTTTGCCTCCACATAATCTTTCAATGCCACATCACCTCTGTTCCATCATTCTTCAACTCTCGCATGTCGACCGCTACTTCTGCCACCACGGTTTTGCACCTAGTTGCCCATTTCTTTTCAGTTCCATGCCGATCCACACTAACCCCCTCACCATCTCATTCTCCTTAGCATCCAATTCCACCTGCTAATCTCTCCACAGAGGTCCATTGAAACACAAATCACCAAAGTCAGCATTCAAAGACCAATCACACTGATAGGTGCCGCATTCAAATTTTTCATGCTCTGGTCCCAATGAAGCAGTTTATGAAAACAAGGAAGGTCAGTGAGACATTGTATCATTCCATAACTAGAAGTCCTGAAAGGGATGAGTTGTAGAAGAAATATGTCAGTCCAGTCTGACAGATATCACGCCTGACAGAAGACTACATGGGTAGTCTGACCAACGTCTGCATGCATAGCCTGACAAGGAATCTCATCAATGTAAAGCCTTGAACGCATGACGTGATCAAGACTGAGGTGATTAGAGTCTAGTTTTCCAATTATATGTAGAAATTTTTTCCATTTTGTTAGGGTCGATGGTTGAGGTACACTCTTTATTTGTAAAGTTTTAATGAAGCCTCTAGTTCTCTAGTTATGTGTGGCAATTTGAGACTTATTGCTTAATAATAGTCAAACCTCTTTTCCATTTATTTTTCCTCTGATACTGAAGGCTTGGGAATAAATGATCTAGTCGAGTGTTGTAACCATATTGTGATGTATGTTTGATCACAATATTGTTATAGCGTTTTCAGTTTCCTGAAGTTTTGGATCCAAGAGGATCTCATATCTGAAGATTTTCATCCTTAGGTTGTTGGAAGACGGGATGTCCATACCATACCACTACATTTTATCTTCAAGTTCTTCCTCCTACTCACCCTTAATACAACTCACTAACTGAAGTTGAATTAAGACCTCATCTTCCTGCACATACCAGCCCAATTTTCTTAGTTAAAGCGATAGTATTCTAAGTCTACGTCCATTAGAACACCCTTAAAATTATTCATTGTGACATACAAATTGATGGGTACTGGGCTTACCTCCCTTGCAATTAGGAGGTGACTTCTAGTGCTAACATTTCTGACATCATTGTTGGGGATGAATTGAAGATTTTCCCTAGGATTGAACGAAAAATATTACTGATTCTAAAGGTGCATCATAACTCAGTACATTGATATCGCAACTATTCACGTGGCAACTCCACTGTTACGAATCCAATGTTTCAGTTGTGGCTTCCAGAGGTAGACACATGAGGTCTACTCCACAGATTCCTCTGGCAACACCTGAAGTTGATCTAGAGAAAGTAATAAGAAGATGAAATATCCCTTAGGAAGGTACTTTGGCTGCTGTTCCAGGTATTTCTAATGATTTTTACCGTCCTCCTTTAGAAACTCCAATACTTGTTTCTCATTCTTCTGTTATACCATCTGCTGGAGTTTCTTGAAGTTTAAAGTTTGGGAGTGTTCCTGCTAATTTCTCCCCTCTTGGTCTAGGATTGGAGGGAGAAATCCTTGTCACTCCTATATCCCCTGAAGTTGTACCATGGTTTAAACCTAGGACCTCAGAATATTTTCCCACTCTGGGTTTTACCACTCCTCCCCCTATTATAGTCATTGAATTTACATAAATCCAAACATTTTCTTCCTCAATCCCTATTACCTTTTTGCCCAACACTCAGTCGATCCCATTTTATCCCAGAATAATAGTTCCATTCTATTTGTTTCAAGCTCCATCTCCTCTTGGTTCTCCTCCAACTATCATCACTATGGCTTGTGCCAATCTCCTGAGGAATAGAATGGATGCCATAGTGGTTGCAAGGTATTCCCCTCTAGTCTTAAATAAGCCAATGCATTCTCTCGTTGTTGGAGATTACCTAAAATGCATGCCCAAATTCACAGGAGAAGAAGACATAATTGCTGAAGAACACCTTGTTGCGTTCTACAGTTATGTAGAAAATATAAATATTGAAAACGAGGATGTGTGGATGAGAGTCTTTGTCCAGAGCCTTGATGGTGAGGTTAGGAAATGGTTTAGGGGATTGACCCCTAGATTTATTGTTGGGATTGAAGCTTTAGATGATGTTTTCTTGAGACAATGGGGGGATAAAAATGACTTTGTGTGTTATATCACAAAGTTTGGGTCCCTAAAGAGAAAAGAGGGAGAATCTATCTTTGATTTCTCCAAGAGATTCAATAAAATGTACAATAAGATCCCTGCTGAAATAAAGCCTACTAAAGCCTATGACAAAATAACTTATGCTAGTGCTTTCGACCCTGATTTAAACCTCCTGTTAAGAGAGAGAAGAGATACCTCCTTGGATCATATGCAATATGCATCCCTAGAAGTAGAGTCCAATGTGTTGGCAGTTTAAAGAGTTAGGAATAACAGAGGCAAAGGAAGGGGGAGATATGAAGCCTCAAACTCTGGTTCCTCTACATCCCAGTCTTAAGTAGATGAATTGACCAAGCTAGTGAAATCTCTTTTGACAGAGATGGAGAATATGAAATTCAAAGGGAAGAAAGGTTATAAGAGTGCCCAAAATGATGATAACAAAGGAAATTTTAGAAGACCTAATATTGCACCTTAGATACTCCCAAGAGAGCCTTATAACAGAGAGAGTGATGATCAGAAAATAAAAACTCCTCTCCATAATAACCTTTTTGTTGGCGAGGAAGGAGAGGAAGAAGATATCTAACCTTATATCCATTAGCTTGGAGACACCTCCCCATTTCCCCATTTAACTCAAACTGCATAATAGGAGTCCCTGATGGACGACTAAATAAATGAGTTGAGTAGAGGAGAGAAGACCATTAGTAGTCCAAATAAATATAACCTCATCTCTAAGAAGAAAGAAGGGAAGTCTGACATACTTGATTATCCTTCCAAAGAAGAGAATACTGCTAAAGATGTAGTGAACAGAAGCAAGGAAAAGAAAAAACAGAACCCCTCACCAATAGCCAAATTTTCTATCCTAGAAGTGAGGGAAATTATAAAGCCCCCTCCTATTTCATCTTTGAGCATGTGATTCAAAAGATTACGATCCTTGTACCCCTTTCAGAGCTAGTCAAGCACAAAGATTTCAAAAAATCCCTTTCTAGACTATTACAATCCGAGCCTACATCTCACTCCTTAGACTCAGTAAATCTTTAGGATGAAAATCCAACATTCATCTTAGCTCCCATGATAGAAGATAAAGATGATTCATCCCCTCCCTTCTATACATATATGAACATACATGACAAGGTGTTGCATAATTGTTTGATGGACTCAGGGGCTTCTCATAAAATCATTCCCAAACATGTAATTGATGAACTTGGATTAGAAATTACAAAGACTTACCATGACTTGTATTCTTTTGATTCTAGGAAAGTGTAGTGTCTTGGGGTCATCAAAGACCTGGATGTGACCTTGTTTTAGTTTCCCATGAAAAGTGTGGTCATGGATATCATGGTGGATGATGTTATCCCNCCTATCACATCTCTATTTCTCTTATGATATCCTATCATCTCCTGCCATGTGTCCCCTTCTTGTAATCCTTGTCATATCCATCTAAGAGGGTTTTCCCTACCTCGTTTAGCCACTGAATCACCCCTTTTTCCTCCACATAATCTTTCAATGCCACATCACCTCTGTTCCATCATTCTTCAACTCTCGCATGTCGACCGCTACTTCTGCCACCACGGTTTTGCACCTAGTTGCCCATTTCTTTTCAGTTCCATGCCGATCCACACTAACCCCCTCGCCAGCTCGTCCTCCTTAGCATCCAATTCCACCTGCTAATCTCTCCACAGAGGTCCATCGAAACACAAATCACCAAAGTCAACATTCAAAGACCAATCACACTGATAGGTGCCGCATTCAAATTTTTCCTGCTCTGATCCCAATGAAGCAGTTAATGAAAACAAGGAAGGTCGGTGAGACATTGTATCATTCCATAACTAGAAGTCCTGAAAGGGATGAGTTGTAGAAGAAATATGTCAGTCCAGTCTGACAGAGATCACGCCTGACAGAAGACTGCATCGGTAGTCTGACCAACGTCTGCATGAATAGCCTGACAAGGAATCTCATCAATGTAAAGCCTTGAACGCATGACGTGATCAAGACTGAGGTGATTAGAGTCTAGTTTTCCAATTATATGTAGGAATTTTTTCCATTTTGTTAGGGTCGATGGTTGAGGTACACTCTTTATTTGTAAAGTTTTAATGAAGCCTCTAGTTCTCTAGTTATGTGTGGCAATTTGAGACTTATTGCTTAATAATAGTCAAACCTCTTTTCCATTTATTTTTCCTCTGATACTGAAGGCTTGGGAATAAATGATCTAGTCGAGTGTTGTAACCATATTGTGATGTATGTTTGATCACAATATTGTTATAGCGTTTTCAGTTTCCTGAAGTTTTGGATCCAAGAGGATCTCATATCTGAAGATTTTCATCCTTAGGTTGTTGGAAGACGGGATGTCCATACCATACCACTACATTTTATCTTCAAGTTCTTCCTCCTACTCACCCTTAATACAACTCACTAACTGAAGTTGAATTAAGACCTCATCTTCCTGCACATACCAGCCCAATTTTCTTAGTTAAAGCGATAGTATTCTAAGTCTACGTCCATTAGAACACCCTTAAAATTATTCATTGTGACATACAAATTGATGGGTACTGGGCTTACCTCCCTTGCAATTAGGAGGTGACTTCTAGTGCTAACATTTCTGACATCATTGTTGGGGATGAATTGAAGATTTTCCCTAGGATTGAACGAAAAATATTACTGATTCTAAAGGTGCATCATAACTCAGTACATTGATATCGCAACTATTCACGTGGCAACTCCACTGTTACGAATCCAATGTTTCAGTTGTGGCTTCCAGAGGTAGACACATGAGGTCTACTCCACAGATTCCTCTGGCAACACCTGAAGTTGATCTAGAGAAAGTAATAAGAAGATGAAATATCCCTTAGGAAGGTACTTTGGCTGCTGTTCCAGGTATTTCTAATGATTTTTACCGTCCTCCTTTAGAAACTCCAATACTTGTTTCTCATTCTTCTGTTATACCATCTGCTGGAGTTTCTTGAAGTTTAAAGTTTGGGAGTGTTCCTGCTAATTTCTCCCCTCTTGGTCTAGGATTGGAGGGAGAAATCCTTGTCACTCCTATATCCCCTGAAGTTGTACCATGGTTTAAACCTAGGACCTCAGAATATTTTCCCACTCTGGGTTTTACCACTCCTCCCCCTATTATAGTCATTGAATTTACATAAATCCAAACATTTTCTTCCTCAATCCCTATTACCTTTTTGCCCAACACTCAGTCGATCCCATTTTATCCCAGAATAATAGTTCCATTCTATTTGTTTCAAGCTCCATCTCCTCTTGGTTCTCCTCCAACTATCATCACTATGGCTTGTGCCAATCTCCTGAGGAATAGAATGGATGCCATAGTGGTTGCAAGGTATTCCCCTCTAGTCTTAAATAAGCCAATGCATTCTCTCGTTGTTGGAGATTACCTAAAATGCATGCCCAAATTCACAGGAGAAGAAGACATAATTGCTGAAGAACACCTTGTTGCGTTCTACAGTTATGTAGAAAATATAAATATTGAAAACGAGGATGTGTGGATGAGAGTCTTTGTCCAGAGCCTTGATGGTGAGGTTAGGAAATGGTTTAGGGGATTGACCCCTAGATTTATTGTTGGGATTGAAGCTTTAGATGATGTTTTCTTGAGACAATGGGGGGATAAAAATGACTTTGTGTGTTATATCACAAAGTTTGGGTCCCTAAAGAGAAAAGAGGGAGAATCTATCTTTGATTTCTCCAAGAGATTCAATAAAATGTACAATAAGATCCCTGCTGAAATAAAGCCTACTAAAGCCTATGACAAAATAACTTATGCTAGTGCTTTCGACCCTGATTTAAACCTCCTGTTAAGAGAGAGAAGAGATACCTCCTTGGATCATATGCAATATGCATCCCTAGAAGTAGAGTCCAATGTGTTGGCAGTTTAAAGAGTTAGGAATAACAGAGGCAAAGGAAGGGGGAGATATGAAGCCTCAAACTCTGGTTCCTCTACATCCCAGTCTTAAGTAGATGAATTGACCAAGCTAGTGAAATCTCTTTTGACAGAGATGGAGAATATGAAATTCAAAGGGAAGAAAGGTTATAAGAGTGCCCAAAATGATGATAACAAAGGAAATTTTAGAAGACCTAATATTGCACCTTAGATACTCCCAAGAGAGCCTTATAACAGAGAGAGTGATGATCAGAAAATAAAAACTCCTCTCCATAATAACCTTTTTGTTGGCGAGGAAGGAGAGGAAGAAGATATCTAACCTTATATCCATTAGCTTGGAGACACCTCCCCATTTCCCCATTTAACTCAAACTGCATAATAGGAGTCCCTGATGGACGACTAAATAAATGAGTTGAGTAGAGGAGAGAAGACCATTAGTAGTCCAAATAAATATAACCTCATCTCTAAGAAGAAAGAAGGGAAGTCTGACATACTTGATTATCCTTCCAAAGAAGAGAATACTGCTAAAGATGTAGTGAACAGAAGCAAGGAAAAGAAAAAACAGAACCCCTCACCAATAGCCAAATTTTCTATCCTAGAAGTGAGGGAAATTATAAAGCCCCCTCCTATTTCATCTTTGAGCATGTGATTCAAAAGATTACGATCCTTGTACCCCTTTCAGAGCTAGTCAAGCACAAAGATTTCAAAAAATCCCTTTCTAGACTATTACAATCCGAGCCTACATCTCACTCCTTAGACTCAGTAAATCTTTAGGATGAAAATCCAACATTCATCTTAGCTCCCATGATAGAAGATAAAGATGATTCATCCCCTCCCTTCTATACATATATGAACATACATGACAAGGTGTTGCATAATTGTTTGATGGACTCAGGGGCTTCTCATAAAATCATTCCCAAACATGTAATTGATGAACTTGGATTAGAAATTACAAAGACTTACCATGACTTGTATTCTTTTGATTCTAGGAAAGTGTAGTGTCTTGGGGTCATCAAAGACCTGGATGTGACCTTGTTTTAGTTTCCCATGAAAAGTGTGGTCATGGATATCATGGTGGATGATGTTATCCCGAAGTTTTTCATGTTTTTGTCAAGATATTGGATAAAGAGACTTGGGGGAACATTGAATATGGACCTCACATATGCTACCATTCCTATGTTCGAAGGGGAGCATAGGATACTGTATAGAGAATCTCAGTTGGACTACATTATAAATGATGAATATGACCCCAGAAACCATCCTATTTTTTCCCTTGATACTGATTTAGGATCCATCTTGTTGTAGCTCACTGATGCCCCTGAGACACCTGTTGAAATCAAAAAGCAATCCCTTACTCTTTGTGAAGATTCTCCTCCAATTACCTCTACGTGGAAACTTTTCTTTGATGGAGCCTCTTCTAGAGAAGGTGTTGGTGTTGGAGTGGTCCTTGTTTCACCTATTCAAGAGATTATATCTCTATCCTAAAAGTTAATATTTGAAACTACCAACAACGTGGAAGAATATGAAGCTCTTGTTTCGGGTTTGAGGGATGCAAAAGACATGGGAATTAAATAAATCTCAGTGTTTGGGGATGTTGAGTTAATTTTCCATCAGATCAGAAATATTTATCAAACCAAGCACCCTCGACTTAGAAGTTATAGAAACGAAGTCTGGGATCTAGTTGACAATTTTTTCTTGGCTTTCAACATTTCATTCATTCCAAGAGAAGAGAATTCCATGGCCAATTCTCTGGTTTTTTCAACAAGCCATTTTAGAGTCCCTTTGCCACCTAAACTCATATATGATATAGAAGTAAAATTTATACCTTCCATACCTGACAATGTCATGCATTGGAAAGTGTTTGAGGATGATCATGAGATCAAAAGGTTCCTAGAGACTGTTGAGGAATTTTCTGCATTACATATTGATCAAGATCCTGATTCTGAAATAAATCTTCATGCTGATGTTTTTATGAAAAAAATTGCTAACCATAATATTTTCCAGTTACAGAGTAATCATATCTCGAAAGGACTAATTCTTTTGGAAAGACTATTTGATAGAAATGATGTGGTAGTAAAGGGTAAAATTTCAAATGAAAATGTTGATGTAGTTGAGTGCAATATTGGCACAGAGGAGGATCCAAAATCTGTCAAGTTGTCAAGCATCTTAAAGAGGGAACAAAGGGATAAGTACAATGAGATATTAAGAGAATTAGCTGATGTTTTTTCCTAGACCTATGAGGACCTTAGAACATATGACACAACTATCATTGAGCATAATACCCCATTGAAAGAGGAGGCCAAACCATTTAGACAGGAATTAAGACAAATAAATCATATCCCGTTGCTTATTATGGAAAGGGAGGTAAAGAAGCTATTGGATGCCCAAATCATTGTCCCTTTGAGGTATTATGAATGGGTGGCCAAATTGGTCCTTGTAAGGAAGAAGAATGGAGAAATCAAACTCTATGTTGATTTCAGGAATCTGAACAGAATCTTTAAGAAGGATAATTACCCCTTGTCGAAGATGGAACACATATTGCAGAGGGTGACAGGTGCAATCCAGGATTTCCATGATTGATGGATTTTCTGGCTACAATCAGATCTTTGTCCTGCCTGAAGAAAGAGAAAATATGACCTTCACCACTCCTTGGGGAAAATCCATGTATGAGAAAATTCCCTTTGGATTGATGAATGAAGGAGCAACCTTTCAGCGAGCTATGGACATTTCCTTCAATGGATAAATGGATAAATTTGTAGTCATCTGCCTAGATGACATTAGAGTTTTTTCCAAGTCTGATAAAGAACACTGTCAACATCTGATAAAGGTCTTCTCAAAATGCAGAAAATTTGGTCTCTGCCTCAATCCCAAAAAGTTTCTACTTTCTATGTAGGAGGGAAAAATGTTGCGGCACATAGTATCATCATAGGGGGTACAGATTGATTCAAGCAAGATAGAAGTTGTTCAAACCTTGTCTCTTCTATGATCCAGGAAGGAAGTTCAGTCCTTCTTGGGAAAAATCAACTTTTTAAGAAGGTTTGTTTCAAATTTTTCTGAATTGGTGAAACATATCACATCCATGCTTAGGAAGGGAAATGAAGTGAAAGGGACTGTTGAGTCCAGAGTTTCCTTTGACCAAATCAAGAAGGAATTTACTGAGGCACCTGTGATCAGCAACCCTAACTACTCCAAGGATTTTCTTATTTTATCCTATGCTTCATTTGACACAGTGGAAGTTGTTTTATTGCAGAAGAATGATGGAGGGTTAGAGCAGCCTATTTCCTTTTTTAGTAGAGCACTGAGGGACGCTAAGATAAAATATGACATTATGGAGAAGCAGGCCTATGCTTTGGTGAATGCTCTAAAATATTTTAGAGTCTATTTTCTACATTAAAAGTTCATTACATATGTTCCTTCAACTTCTATGAAGGACATTCTCATTCATCCTGACATATACGGAAGAAGCAGCAAGTGGATTACCTAAACCCTTGAATTTTATTTGGAAATAAAGCCCACCAAACTAGTTAAAGGCCAGGGTTTATCCAAGCTATTGGATGAATCTAATTGTGAATATTTGGGGGTTAACTCCATCAATAGTTTCTTAGAATATTAGCAAGATGATTTGTCTCATACAGACCCATAAATCAGCCATCCATTGGAAAAGTGCATCTAGTACAAAGACATCATATTCTTTTTGCAAGAGTTAAGGCTCCCTAATGGTGTGGGGAAAATCAAGGAAAAAGCTCTAAATATTAAAGAAATTAGATATTTCCTTATTGATCAGGTCTTGTATTGGAAGGACCCTCTGGAATTTCTTTTGATATGTTTATACCCACAAGAATCCCAAAAGATTATGTTTGAATTTCACGACAACATATGTGGGGGGCATCATTTTTGGAGAACTATAGCCTATAAAATTCTCAGGGCTGGATATTTTTGGCCTACTCTATTCACTGATGTCTATGCAAAAATTAGGGCTTGTGTTAAGTGTCAAAAATTCTCTAGAAAATAGTAGCACATGTCCTTTCCATTGAAGCCTATGATATCTTCAGGACCCTTTCAGCAGTGGGGCCTAGATTTTATTGGGGAAATTCATCCTGCTTCAAGTGGTTAGCACAGGTGGATCTTGAATGCCACTAATTACTTTACCAAATGGATAGAATATATCCCCATAAGGAGTGATTCTCACAAGGTAGTCATTGGTTTCCTTGAATATATTATGGCAAAGTTTGGTTGTCCGAATAAAATCATCACTGACAACATTGTATCCTTCAAGGCCGAGACATTGATCAAGTTTTATGAGCAGTTTGGAATTNAATTTTTTCCATTTTGTTAGGGTCGATGGTTGAGGTACACTCTTTATTTGTAAAGTTTTAATGAAGCCTCTAGTTCTCTAGTTATGTGTGGCAATTTGAGACTTATTGCTTAATAATAGTCAAACCTCTTTTCCATTTATTTTTCCTCTGATACTGAAGGCTTGGGAATAAATGATCTAGTCGAGTGTTGTAACCATATTGTGATGTATGTTTGATCACAATATTGTTATAGCGTTTTCAGTTTCCTGAAGTTTTGGATCCAAGAGGATCTCATATCTGAAGATTTTCATCCTTAGGTTGTTGGAAGACGGGATGTCCATACCATACCACTACATTTTATCTTCAAGTTCTTCCTCCTACTCACCCTTAATACAACTCACTAACTGAAGTTGAATTAAGACCTCATCTTCCTGCACATACCAGCCCAATTTTCTTAGTTAAAGCGATAGTATTCTAAGTCTACGTCCATTAGAACACCCTTAAAATTATTCATTGTGACATACAAATTGATGGGTACTGGGCTTACCTCCCTTGCAATTAGGAGGTGACTTCTAGTGCTAACATTTCTGACATCATTGTTGGGGATGAATTGAAGATTTTCCCTAGGATTGAACGAAAAATATTACTGATTCTAAAGGTGCATCATAACTCAGTACATTGATATCGCAACTATTCACGTGGCAACTCCACTGTTACGAATCCAATGTTTCAGTTGTGGCTTCCAGAGGTAGACACATGAGGTCTACTCCACAGATTCCTCTGGCAACACCTGAAGTTGATCTAGAGAAAGTAATAAGAAGATGAAATATCCCTTAGGAAGGTACTTTGGCTGCTGTTCCAGGTATTTCTAATGATTTTTACCGTCCTCCTTTAGAAACTCCAATACTTGTTTCTCATTCTTCTGTTATACCATCTGCTGGAGTTTCTTGAAGTTTAAAGTTTGGGAGTGTTCCTGCTAATTTCTCCCCTCTTGGTCTAGGATTGGAGGGAGAAATCCTTGTCACTCCTATATCCCCTGAAGTTGTACCATGGTTTAAACCTAGGACCTCAGAATATTTTCCCACTCTGGGTTTTACCACTCCTCCCCCTATTATAGTCATTGAATTTACATAAATCCAAACATTTTCTTCCTCAATCCCTATTACCTTTTTGCCCAACACTCAGTCGATCCCATTTTATCCCAGAATAATAGTTCCATTCTATTTGTTTCAAGCTCCATCTCCTCTTGGTTCTCCTCCAACTATCATCACTATGGCTTGTGCCAATCTCCTGAGGAATAGAATGGATGCCATAGTGGTTGCAAGGTATTCCCCTCTAGTCTTAAATAAGCCAATGCATTCTCTCGTTGTTGGAGATTACCTAAAATGCATGCCCAAATTCACAGGAGAAGAAGACATAATTGCTGAAGAACACCTTGTTGCGTTCTACAGTTATGTAGAAAATATAAATATTGAAAACGAGGATGTGTGGATGAGAGTCTTTGTCCAGAGCCTTGATGGTGAGGTTAGGAAATGGTTTAGGGGATTGACCCCTAGATTTATTGTTGGGATTGAAGCTTTAGATGATGTTTTCTTGAGACAATGGGGGGATAAAAATGACTTTGTGTGTTATATCACAAAGTTTGGGTCCCTAAAGAGAAAAGAGGGAGAATCTATCTTTGATTTCTCCAAGAGATTCAATAAAATGTACAATAAGATCCCTGCTGAAATAAAGCCTACTAAAGCCTATGACAAAATAACTTATGCTAGTGCTTTCGACCCTGATTTAAACCTCCTGTTAAGAGAGAGAAGAGATACCTCCTTGGATCATATGCAATATGCATCCCTAGAAGTAGAGTCCAATGTGTTGGCAGTTTAAAGAGTTAGGAATAACAGAGGCAAAGGAAGGGGGAGATATGAAGCCTCAAACTCTGGTTCCTCTACATCCCAGTCTTAAGTAGATGAATTGACCAAGCTAGTGAAATCTCTTTTGACAGAGATGGAGAATATGAAATTCAAAGGGAAGAAAGGTTATAAGAGTGCCCAAAATGATGATAACAAAGGAAATTTTAGAAGACCTAATATTGCACCTTAGATACTCCCAAGAGAGCCTTATAACAGAGAGAGTGATGATCAGAAAATAAAAACTCCTCTCCATAATAACCTTTTTGTTGGCGAGGAAGGAGAGGAAGAAGATATCTAACCTTATATCCATTAGCTTGGAGACACCTCCCCATTTCCCCATTTAACTCAAACTGCATAATAGGAGTCCCTGATGGACGACTAAATAAATGAGTTGAGTAGAGGAGAGAAGACCATTAGTAGTCCAAATAAATATAACCTCATCTCTAAGAAGAAAGAAGGGAAGTCTGACATACTTGATTATCCTTCCAAAGAAGAGAATACTGCTAAAGATGTAGTGAACAGAAGCAAGGAAAAGAAAAAACAGAACCCCTCACCAATAGCCAAATTTTCTATCCTAGAAGTGAGGGAAATTATAAAGCCCCCTCCTATTTCATCTTTGAGCATGTGATTCAAAAGATTACGATCCTTGTACCCCTTTCAGAGCTAGTCAAGCACAAAGATTTCAAAAAATCCCTTTCTAGACTATTACAATCCGAGCCTACATCTCACTCCTTAGACTCAGTAAATCTTTAGGATGAAAATCCAACATTCATCTTAGCTCCCATGATAGAAGATAAAGATGATTCATCCCCTCCCTTCTATACATATATGAACATACATGACAAGGTGTTGCATAATTGTTTGATGGACTCAGGGGCTTCTCATAAAATCATTCCCAAACATGTAATTGATGAACTTGGATTAGAAATTACAAAGACTTACCATGACTTGTATTCTTTTGATTCTAGGAAAGTGTAGTGTCTTGGGGTCATCAAAGACCTGGATGTGACCTTGTTTTAGTTTCCCATGAAAAGTGTGGTCATGGATATCATGGTGGATGATGTTATCCCAAATTTTTTCATGTTTTTGTCAAGATATTGGATAAAGAGACTTGGGGGAACATTGAATATGGACCTCACATATGCTACCATTCCTATGTTCGAAGGGGAGAATAGGATACTGTATAGAGAATCTCAGTTGGCCTACATTATAAATGATGAATATGACCCCAGAAACCATCCTATTTTTTCCCTTGATACTGATTTAGGATCCATCTTGTTGTAGCTCACTGATGCCCCTGAGACACCTCTTGAAATCAAGAAGCAGTCCCTTACTCTTTGTGAAGATTCTCCTCCAATTACCTCTACGTGGAAACTTTTCTTTGATGGAGCCTCTTCTAGAGAAGGTGTTGGTGTTGGAGTGGACATTGTTTCACCTATTCAAGAGATTATATCTCTATCCTACAAGTTAAAATTTGAAACTACCAACAACGTGGAAGAATATGAAGCTCTTGTTTTGGGTTTGAGGGATGCAAAAGACATGGGAATTAAATAAATGTCAGTGTTTGGGGATGTTGAGTTAATTTTCCATCAGATCAGAAATATTTATCAAACCAAGCACCCTCGACTTAGAAGTTATAGAAATGAAGTCTGGGATCTAGTTGACAATTTTTTCTTGGCTTTCAACATTTCATTCATTCCAAGAGAAGAGAATTCCATGGCCAATTCTCTGGTTTTTTCAACAAGCCATTTCAGAGTCCCTTTGCCACCTAAACTCATATATGATATAGAAGTAAAATTTATACCTTCCATTCCTGACAATGTCATGCATTGGAAAGTGTTTGAGGATGATCATGAGATCAAAAGGTTCCTAGAGACTGTTGAGGAATTTTCTGCATTACATATTGATCAAGATCCTGATTCTGAAATAAATCTTCATGCTGATGTTTTTATGAAAAAAATTGCTAACCATAATATTTTCCAGTTACAGAGTAATCATATCTCGAAAGGACTAATTCTTTTGGAAAGACTATTTGATAGAAATGATGTGGTAGTAAAGGGTAAAATTTCAAATGAAAATGTTGATGTAGTTGAGTGCAATATTGGCACAGAGGAGGATCCAAAATCTGTCAAGTTGTCAAGCATCTTAAAGAGGGAACAAAGGGATAAGTACAATGAGATATTAAGAGAATTAGCTGATGTTTTTTCCTAGACCTATGAGGACCTTAGAACATATGACACAACTATCATTGAGCATAATACCCCATTGAAAGAGGAGGCCAAACCATTTAGACAGGAATTAAGACAAATAAATCATATCCCGTTGCTTATTATGGAAAGGGAGGTAAAGAAGCTATTGGATGCCCAAATCATTGTCCCTTTGAGGTATTATGAATGGGTGGCCAAATTGGTCCTTGTAAGGAAGAAGAATGGAGAAATCAAACTCTATGTTGATTTCAGGAATCTGAACAGAATCTTTAAGAAGGATAATTACCCCTTGTCGAAGATGGAACACATATTGCAGAGGGTGACAGGTGCAATCCAGGATTTCCATGATTGATGGATTTTCTGGCTACAATCAGATCTTTGTCCTGCCTGAAGAAAGAGAAAATATGACCTTCACCACTCCTTGGGGAAAATCCATGTATGAGAAAATTCCCTTTGGATTGATGAATGAAGGAGCAACCTTTCAGCGAGCTATGGACATTTCCTTCAATGGATAAATGGATAAATTTGTAGTCATCTGCCTAGATGACATTAGAGTTTTTTCCAAGTCTGATAAAGAACACTGTCAACATCTGATAAAGGTCTTCTCAAAATGCAGAAAATTTGGTCTCTGCCTCAATCCCAAAAAGTTTCTACTTTCTATGTAGGAGGGAAAAATGTTGCGGCACATAGTATCATCATAGGGGGTACAGATTGATTCAAGCAAGATAGAAGTTGTTCAAACCTTGTCTCTTCTATGATCCAGGAAGGAAGTTCAGTCCTTCTTGGGAAAAATCAACTTTTTAAGAAGGTTTGTTTCAAATTTTTCTGAATTGGTGAAACATATCACATCCATGCTTAGGAAGGGAAATGAAGTGAAAGGGACTGTTGAGTCCAGAGTTTCCTTTGACCAAATCAAGAAGGAATTTACTGAGGCACCTGTGATCAGCAACCCTAACTACTCCAAGGATTTTCTTATTTTATCCTATGCTTCATTTGACACAGTGGAAGTTGTTTTATTGCAGAAGAATGATGGAGGGTTAGAGCAGCCTATTTCCTTTTTTAGTAGAGCACTGAGGGACGCTAAGATAAAATATGACATTATGGAGAAGCAGGCCTATGCTTTGGTGAATGCTCTAAAATATTTTAGAGTCTATTTTCTACATTAAAAGTTCATTACATATGTTCCTTCAACTTCTATGAAGGACATTCTCATTCATCCTGACATATACGGAAGAAGCAGCAAGTGGATTACCTAAACCCTTGAATTTTATTTGGAAATAAAGCCCACCAAACTAGTTAAAGGCCAGGGTTTATCCAAGCTATTGGATGAATCTAATTGTGAATATTTGGGGGTTAACTCCATCAATAGTTTCTTAGAATATTAGCAAGATGATTTGTCTCATACAGACCCATAAATCAGCCATCCATTGGAAAAGTGCATCTAGTACAAAGACATCATATTCTTTTTGCAAGAGTTAAGGCTCCCTAATGGTGTGGGGAAAATCAAGGAAAAAGCTCTAAATATTAAAGAAATTAGATATTTCCTTATTGATCAGGTCTTGTATTGGAAGGACCCTCTGGAATTTCTTTTGATATGTTTATACCCACAAGAATCCCAAAAGATTATGTTTGAATTTCACGACAACATATGTGGGGGGCATCATTTTTGGAGAACTATAGCCTATAAAATTCTCAGGGCTGGATATTTTTGGCCTACTCTATTCACTGATGTCTATGCAAAAATTAGGGCTTGTGTTAAGTGTCAAAAATTCTCTAGAAAATAGTAGCACATGTCCTTTCCATTGAAGCCTATGATATCTTCAGGACCCTTTCAGCAGTGGGGCCTAGATTTTATTGGGGAAATTCATCCTGCTTCAAGTGGTTAGCACAGGTGGATCTTGAATGCCACTAATTACTTTACCAAATGGATAGAATATATCCCCATAAGGAGTGATTCTCACAAGGTAGTCATTGGTTTCCTTGAATATATTATGGCAAAGTTTGGTTGTCCGAATAAAATCATCACTGACAACATTGTATCCTTCAAGGCCGAGACATTGATCAAGTTTTATGAGCAGTTTGGAATTNTCCGTACCTAATGAACACCTCTAATTGACTTGACATCTTCCATAGTGGAAAAAGATAACATAAAAAATGACACGTCCATAATACTAAAAGAAACCAAAAAGTAATAGTACAAAGACTATACATATGTTACAAAAAGTTACCCAAAGTAACCTACCTATGAGTAATACTTCTTTAAGTAGAGCCCATTTCTAGGTTCCACTAAAGCATTTCCCTCAAAGTCAACCAAATGATAAGAACCCTTTTTTAGAACCTCTTTTATGATGAAAGGTCTGAACCTCTTTTTATTCAACTAGATAATAACATGGTTTGGCGTCTTGAGAGAGATTGTCACTGACCATCTGGTTCTGAAAGTGACTGCCATGGTAAGTGACAATCTCTCTCGGGATTCCAAACCATGCTATTATCTGGTTGAATAAAAAGAGATCTACAGTCTCTCCATCATCTTTAAATGTTGGCATAGCTTCGAACAACTTTATGAAGTAGTCTACGGCTACAATGATATAACGGTTCCCCCTTGCTGAAGGAGGGTTGCATGTAGTGTAATAAATCCCCCACTTGGTGAAGGGACCAATTGTGATGATAATAAACATGGGAATATGATGTTTCCTCATCTTTTGAGAGAATATCTAACACAGTTGGCACTTATTGACCAATTCGATACAATATTTGATTAGTTTTGGCCAGAAGTAACCTACTCGTAAAATCTTTTGGGTTTTTGCCAACCCAGACAAACGACCACCACATGGTCCAGTATGGAAATCATTAAGCACGATTACTTCTTCTTCATGAGTGAGACATCGACATAGGATGCAGTCTACACCTCTTTGATATGACATATCATCGAGTATGAGATAATTCTTGGCCTGATGGTGTATACGATGACGCTCATCATGAGAAGCAGAGGTGGGGCACTTCAATTTCTGGAGATAGATAAGTATATCTCTGTACCAAGGATCCGAAGATGCGATCAAAAACATATATCCTCTGATAGGAAACTCTTCAGGCATAACATCACCTGACTCAACTCAAAGTTCTGAAATAAGTTCTGTGAAGACCAGTGACTTTTTTCATTTCACTGAAACGAAATCTAAGTCAAATTCCTGGAGGATGAATATCCATATACTAATATTTCCTCCTATTACCCGTCATGTCAACACGTATTGAAATGGATTCACAATGAAAATGACCGTGGTCTTGCAAAATAGAACATAATGACGGAACCGTTGAACATCATGGATTGTTGCCAATATAAGTTTTTCGATATGAGAATAATTAAGCTCCGGTCCGACTAGGCCTCGGCTCAGGTAACAGATCACATATTCTGAGAGAAAATCATCTTCCTGAACTAAGACGATGCCAATGGTTGACTCTGTTGCAGCCAAGTATAATAAGAAATATTTGTTATAGTTGGGTGGTCGAAGTAGAGGGGTAGTTTTGAGGCCATGTTTCAATGCGTTGAAGGAGCATTGAGCATCATTGTCCTAATGAAAAGGAACGTCTTTCTTTGGTAAGCATATAAATCCCTTTTTGATCTCAACATAGTTGGCAATGAAACATCTTAAAAGATTTGCCTTGCCTTGTAGACTCTGAAGTTGAAGGATTGTGCATGGGGGAGGCAACTAAACTATTGCTCCAACCTTGAGAGGATCGACCATGATCCCTATTGTTGACACTATGAAACCTAACAAACATCCTGATGTTACGCAAAATTTGCACTTGTTTGGATTCAAGCTAATCCGGAAGTAGTGACATGCCTCAAAGATAATTTGGAGGTCTGTGGGATGATCCATTCTCTTGTGAGATCGAGATGCTAAATCATATGAATAGTCCTCGAATATATGCTTGAGATAATGGAAAGCAAAAGATATGGCCCGCTGAAAGGTTGCTCCATCATTTTTGAGACCAAATGGCATCTTACGATACATGAATGTACCCCATGGACAAATGAATGTCATTTTGTGCTGGTCTTCGGGTTTGATTTGTATTTGATTATATCCCGAAAAAACATCCATGAAAGAAAAGGCCTCGCAACCTGCATATTCATCAATTATCTGGTCGATGAATGGTGTGGAAAAATTATCTTTTAGAGAGGCCTTGTTCAAATCATGGAAGTCCGTACATACATGAATCGTGCCTTGTTTCTTATTGATCGACACAGGATTTGACACCCATTGGGTCAAATGGATAGGATAGATAAAACTGGATTTTAGCAATTTCTCAACTTCAACCTTAACGAATGTTGCTTTCCTGGGATTAATTGGATGAAGCTTCTGCTGAATAGGCTTGGCATCCGAATAAGTTGTGCATTCATGTTTGACTATTTTTGGATCGATGCCTGGCATTTCCTCGTAAGACCAGGCAAAAATGTCATGCAATTTTTTTAAAAGATATGTGTAGACTTGAATCTCTTTGGGGGAACAATTAGCTCCAACGAAAAAATTCTCCACGAGATATTAATCGATATAGTTTCAGTGATAGTTTCCATATTACCCTCGGCATAAACATCATGTGTAGCTAAGAGATTAATAGGACAAGACCTATCTCCAATCATAGTCAAGGTGAATTCCCCTACTTCGATTTTGCTTTAATTTGGGAGGAAGTATGATTTGTGACAGAGATTGTCCCAGGTTTTGTCCAGACTAGTCATTGCTTCAATTATTGCTTCATCGGAGGGCAAGACTAATTCTAACGAATCAGTATCAGATAGAGAGACTTGAACCCAAATAATCTCTATAATTGGATCTAACTCTTGTGCAAGAGTTGGATCTGTGTTAGTCAAAGCTTGCTTGACTAAAGAGTACACTACTTCAGCTATGGACAATGACATGGACATGCTAGGATGGCCTGTCCCTTCCATCATGGATGATGGGGAAGGAAATATCCACGGATCATTGAAGTAAGTCATGCAAAATGATGAAACTTAGAAAATCTCAATATTATGGTTGTCGGATATGAACTTGACATTGCCTTGAGGGGGCAGGTAATCGAAGGTACCCATCAAAGATGGTAACAAACCAACTCCTACATTGATGATACCTGGTTGGGGATTATCAGTCATCGAGACCGTGGATGCCCCCAATGAAGGGTCAGGTCTGGAGAAGGATAATTGATCAATGGTCATGATACGACCCTCATTTGGAAACAACAAGACCCAAAAAACTATAGCAACCACTACTTGCATAGCATAAGTCCAACTCCTACCTAACAAGAGATTGTAGTGAAGGGATGCATCGACTACTTCTACCTCGATGCACACAGTCTTCCCTCCTAGCTGCATGGGGAAAGAGGGAATAATGCCATGTGGTTAGAGAAAACAACCATCGAAATTAGTGAGAAGAGTTGGTGATGGAGACAAAATGGGTTGGCCAATGGCCTTCCAACATGCCAATGACATAATGCATGTTGAGGCACCCTCATCAACCACTATGCAGAAAATGTTTCGAGTAAAAGTTTTCATGGGGTAAGCCACGACTATCTGAAATGCTACATGGTAAATAAGATGAGGTTTCAAGTCAGTTATATCCAACATGATTTTACCCGTATTACAAGTCTTGGTAGATCCTAAAGCGGCTAACAAAGATTTTATCTAGGAAGGGCAGCTTTGGAGAACCTCCAAAGTGGACATCGCACAAGGGGTTCAAGACAAATCCTCCACCATAGAATAGTTCTGGGTGGTCCTTGCATTTGGTTTGTGATAATATTTCTTGAATGAAACTTTTGGTATGCATGTCATTGTTTCACCCAAAGTCCTTTCGATCTGGAGAGGAAGAGATGGGAGTTCGACTTCTTTTCCCTTCTTAGAAGTGCTTGGTTTACTGTAGTCATGCGCTCTAGTCGATATAAAAGCATCACCCTTCATCATATACACATTCATGGATGTGGGATTGTTCAAATATGGAGAGGGTCCTTGACTGCCCCCTTTCGCACTTGTAAAGGCTTGGGTTAGGTTTTTCCCATGTTGAAATGGATTGGTTAACACGGAAGGTTGTTGCTATGTCACAAACTTTTTGGCCTCTGCAAGATGAGGACATTGGTGGGTCAGGTGGTCTTTTGTGCACAGGTTGCATGCATACCTCATCTTTCATTTCTCAGTGTTGCCCATGCCATCATTATTAGTGGGTTTCTTATCCCCCTTACCCTTCTATCATTATTTTTTCTTTCCTTCGGGCTGTTGGGTGGCCTTTGGATTTTTTGATTTCATGTTGTGTACATCTGACATTTGGGTAGGGGGAGCAGCTGGAACAATTGTCTAGCTGGCTATTGTGTGATGTATGGACAATTGTTGCAATTGTTTCATCAGTTGTTCAATGGGATTTATTTGTGCTGAACCCATGATACTATCGAGATGTGGTCCAAATCTCTATCTATTTTTATCAAGTATTGATCATGGCACATCTGGCAAGATCTTGTATAATAAATCGGACTCAGAGTAGATTAGCTCAAGTTGTTGAGCTCTCATGATGGCATCTTCTTCGAAAAAAAGTCTCGACGTCACGACATCTTTGGATAATTGTGGGACCAAAGACTTAAGGAACCACTCAAGAAGGAATGATGGTGGGAATGGCACCTTAATTAAACTCTTCTGACATCTCCATTATCAGATGTGATCAGAGATATGGTATGATTTTGTCTGTGTGAAATTGGCTAGCAATTTTGTGCTAGTGTCGTATCACAGAGGTAATTGGAAATGGTTGAGGAAATCCATTTCCAATTCGTCGAAGGAAGAGTATATTGAGTGGTCGATCTCAATGTACCATTTCACGACACTCCCAATGAGAGTACATTGAAACAATCAGAAATGTACAAAGTTGTCCTTTAACGAATTAGATGAGCACCAAAGGTTAAAAGTAGTCACATGATCTCCTAGATCTTCATTAGGCTTGGCCTAAAACTTTGGTATGTCTGAAGGAAACTTCGTTGGCATAGGGGGCCAATGTGGATCATGACAAATAGGGTCATTCAAAAACCTTGTCAAGTCTGGAAAATGCAAGGTTTCCAGGAAAGGTAGTTTGGGTTGTTGGTGATAACCATGGAAAAAGGGACTTGTGTTTTTACTGGAACCAGGTTACCAGGAAAATTTTGGCTGCTAGCCTGGGTTCTGGTAAAAACCATGGCCATGACCAGCATATGGATTCTACGTGTGAGGAGACATCATTGGATGATTCCCAAAATAGGACGTAGATGGTTCAACGTGAATTACATTTAGAGGACTTTGGGAAGGGTTTCCCCATGACGATCCCATGGGCATAGGCATAGTACCTTGTCCAGGGTTCCATTGGTTGTGAAAATAATTACCCTAGATCGACATTCTTGATGAGGGAACTGATCGCTACCAAGAATTCCAAGGTCCTGATGTGGAAGAAGTTCTTGGGTTTTCCCCCTGTGCAAGAATAGTACCCTACACATGAATAGGTTGTCTGTAATCGGGGTTGCCCCCAGTCGGGAAATAAAATGAAGAGAAAGTGTTTTTACCAAACATACTGAACAAAGAAAATGGTGTTGAACTGACAGGCATATTATGAGAAGGTGGTCCTTGAATCCCTGCTCCAAATAAACTATGGTGCATGGGTGGCCCAATGGATTGTGTGTGGGTGCCACCGAGTGAAGGGGATGAAGGAGGTATATGACTTCCCCCATAAGGGAAAGCATTAAAAGGAGCTAAATTTCACCCCATGTGTCCTTACAAAGGAGTGTTAGAGCTCCCTAACCCCAGACCTAAATTTTGTAAGGTGGAGTAGGAAAGTACAAGACTTGTACCTAAGCTAGGCATCCCATATGAGAATGGAAGGACTGTTGCACTCAGTGTGAAAGGGGCAGTGGCTGCCACCATAGACAGGATTGGACCACTGCCCAAGGTAGAGGCGGTTGATACCATGGTGGTTCATACATGTGATGATGGGTTAGTAGGTGGAAAATCCCCTGTGGTGACAACCATAGTGGGAATTGAAGAATTCCCAGAAGAAGTGGAAGCATTTGTTTCCATTGTTGTGTGTGACACTGTCTGGCACTCATAAGGTTGAATTGGTATGATGATGGGTGTCGAAAGATCAGTGGTTGAAGTTTCGGATGGACCAAAATCTTTCGCTCCAAAGTTTAAAATGATTGTTTCCTCTGGATGTTGGTCAGGTACAATTTCTTGTGACCCGGTCACTTCAAAAGACCCTTGTTGGTCCATCTTTCACCTTAGTGGTGGCAGAGGTGGATCCAGTGTAACTGATGATAGGCCCAGAAGACTTCGTGACTAACAGAGTTCATGAGCCTCCACTATGAGAGAATATCAAAGACACATTAGGGATTACTATTCGTTTAAAAACAATACACACTAAAAAGGTCCCTCGAAGATAAAACAAGAAAACACTAAACTAGTTGGAAGAATAATTACAACAACCAACACTAGAGCAACTTACCAGTGCAAGTGAAACTCAAACATGGAAGCACCCTTTCG
>JZKD02S2258266.1:18679-36278 GCA_000966675.3 Picea glauca | reverse complement strand
CTCTTGGAGAAGATGTTAATAGGTAAGGAACAATCTCAGGTGTAGAAAAATGCCACCTCTTCCCCTGTGAATATCCATGGAAATATCCAATATGAAAATAATTATGCTTTGAAGAATGAACCTCTGAATGCTCTGATGTGGCCACGTCCTGGTATTTCTCAAAATATAAGCACAACAGTTGGAAGTCCTCATAAAATAAATATGCATCCTCAAAAGGGTATGTACAAAAGGATGACTGGAGATCACTCTGAGTATGTTGTGACAAGTCATCCCCGAAGGGGTGGAACAAATCTGTAACCATATCATCACCAGGTTGCAAAGCATCTAAATCATACACATATGAGGACCATTCCTTTGATGATGACACCCCCTCTTTCTGAGAACTACCCTCAATGTCATAAATGAGGTCTCTATCAAATTTGAGACAACTAATATCCCATCTGCATCTATCAATCTGTATGAAAGTATCTATAGGTGCATTAACCATATCGAAGGGTACTTTCATAAGACCATAAATATCAATGAAAATGACCATATTTTCGTCTTTGTGTGAAGGAGGAGCAGAGGTATGTATGTCTTCAATTAGACCTTCAAATTCTTCATCATCGAGACTGATTTCTTCTTCAACATTAGGAGGTGAACAAGGTTTGACAGACTCGCCTTCATCAAGTGGGATAAAAGATAGTGATGCCTCAATATGTTGTTCTCTATCATAATTCTTCTTTATTTTTATAGACAAGCCCCTCCATCGCCTCTTCATCACACGAGGCTTGATTCTAAGTTCATAGTTCTTTGCTTTCTTTTCTTCAAGGGGATCTGTCATATTCAAGGTTTCCTCAAATACTTCTTCATTTTCAAGGTCATGGAATAAATCATGATCAAGGTCTTCAAAAGGGTCACAACTCATTGTGTTATCTTCTTAATCACTTTATTCATATGTTTGTTCTTCGAACATGTCTTCATCGTCAGGGGCAGGAAAAAACTCTCTTGTGAGATTCATCATTTCCTCAACAGCTCTATTGGTATCCTTTTCCTTTTCCATCTGTAAAAGTTTCTTCTTCAAGGCATAAAAAATTATGGATGGGGGTTCATCCCATGGTTCCATATTTCGATTGATTGAAAGGACACCTCAATGGAGTCGCCAGATAAGATCAAGGCTCAACAAAAGACAAAAGGGGGAGGGGGGAATGGAAAGGTGGGTTCATAGAAGGTGGATTATCCAAATGAACTTCAAGGAGATTTCATCAAGGGTGGAAAGGGAACGTCCCTCAAGTGGATTCACCAAGAAATCTAAGGGAAACACTTTGGGATAGCTTACCAAAGTGTCGTTAGGGTACGTAGGTTGGGAAAATCCCGACCCAACCACAAATCAAGTGCTACAACTTGGGAATCCTACACCCAATGTCACCTCGATGTAGGTCCCGCACTTCAAGGGTGCCTAGGTCACTCATGGGAGGCGATCCTGGTGAACCTAGGGGGACTGGGATGGAGATAGGGGGAAATGAAAATGAATCCCCTAAAGGTCAATTCTAGGTGGAATAAAATGTAGGGAGAGATTCCTTGAAAGTCAAGTAATTGTTGCCCCGTAGGTATAATACTTCTTCGGATAATTGTACATGCCCGAGACACAAGAAAAGACACTTTGCAATGATATATGTTGGTTGGATCAAAAATTTAATCTTGTTTTCCCTAATTTTCATCAATAGATAACAATATATATCAACAAATAAATGGTACTATAAGCTGCTCAATAAGTGCTAGAGATCAAGTAGAAAATACAAGAGAAAGACTAGCTAAACTTAAGATGAAAAGCCAATATTTTAGCACAAAATATAAGGTTGTTGTAAATACTTGTCTACAGAAAATTATATCAGCCTTATGGATGTAACATTCAATGTATTACAGCAATAAAATCAGCCACATAAATCCCCTCAAACTTTTCCAAAATGTGAGCTAGTTCAATGAGAGTAAATGTGCAAACTTTGAGCAAAATGCAATGGTTGACAAGAGAGTTATTCAAGCAAATGAGTTAGGGTTTTTGCAGCCCTAATGGCTGAAGATGCAATTTGTAACAACAGAAAGAAGTGGCCCCTTGATAGGGACGCCCTAGTGGATGTGAAGTGCCCAAGGCACAAGGAATACAATCCACTTTGCAAGAAGTAAAAATGACCAAAATTCACTTTTCCCAATGCAATATTTTATTTTTCCAATGCAATAATAAACAACTAGTGCCTTTACTATTGGGTTAATGGGGTCATGAGAAGAAATATCTAGAGAAGATACCTCCTTGGGGTTGTAATCCCTTTTACTTCCCAAATCAAGTTTCTCTAGCTAGGGTTTAAGCTAAGAGGGTGTATGCCCTTATACTTCTTTTAGCAAACCCTTGTATAATCAATGAGATGAAGCATAAAGTGATGAAGACTATGGTGGGGGTGTATGCCCTTATACTTCCCACCTAGTTATTAGCACAATAACCTTGACTTGAAACAAATGATAGCAATAGAGTAGAAGCCATACCAATTCAAGGGGTCATAGTGTCTCATTCATTGGTTCCTTTGTAGAGGGTGTGTGGTACCTTCGTCCTCAATTCACTTTTTCCAATCCCATCAATTGCCTTTTATCTTTATTTCTTTGTATTTTCTTTCATAATAACATAAGGAGAGATTAAAGGTCACTGCCCTGGTTTGGTGACAAGATGATGGCAATGTCACCCACAAACACCTAGTGGAAATGAGAAGGCTAGCTCGTGATGAGACCCCCTTTCTCTCAGCCATTCAATTGAGAGCCATTTCCATGGCATGGTGGCCAGATGATGACAATGTCATACCACTAGATATCCATGGACGTGATAGGTCGACTTGTGATGAGACCCCCTATCCTTCAACTAACCTTTTAAGCATTCTTTATTATATTGTGGGTCCCCTTTACTCAAATATAAGTGTTTTATTTATTTCTTGGGTGATCACTAGGTGAAGCATATGGAAGGTTTATATAAGGATTTTACCTTTTACCCAACATCAACCCCTCTGGGCCTTCAACTCCTTCTTTCCATAGAATGAGGGACAACCCCTTCTTGGGTCAATACACCCTAAAATATCAAGAGATAAGAAAATGGAAGGGAACAATGATGGAAAGTGGTAAGTACGGTCGGGAAGGGTACAGTGGCTCATTAAGGGAGTTCACAATAGCAAACCCATTCCCAAGGAATACCACTTACTAGGGAACAATGTCAACCACCAAGGTGAAGCAGGGAAAAAGGCATAATGTCCAAGCATATATCATGAAATCTAGAGAAATTTAGGATACAACATAATCAAATGGATTGAATATCGAAATGATGCTCACCATAATACTGACTTGTACCTCATGGAGCAAGGCCCACTGCCTTCTGGAAGTGAGCTGATGTGATGCATGTCGTTTGCAAAACTGTGACCATCTATGGTGGTGAGTGGGTTTTCCATATGTGAAAAGGGTATTGATGGTCATGTAGTCTCTCAGCACTCCATATCTTCAATTTGAGGGCCTCGAGACATAATATCATTAGTTATCCACAAAATTGGGATAACATCTAGATCCTACTTGGGGAGATGTGCTTGCCTCTAGAGTGCATGAGAATCGTAGCAACTCCTGGTAGACCCTTTCCTGCAAGGAAACTTCAAATTTTCAAGTGCAGGATGGCCTGCTCATCCTTGTTCTCATATGATCATAATCAAAACCAACTAAGCTAGAAAAAGAAAATTTTGACATTTTAAAAAATAATAATAAACTAAGCATGAAATCAATATGCAAGTAGAGAAAAATGAAAATGAAATGCATCCAAACTAGTATGANTTCAAATTCTTCATCATCGAGACTGATTTCTTCTTCAACATTAGGAGGTGAACAAGGTTTGACAGACTCGCCTTCATCAAGTGGGATAAAAGATAGTGATGCCTCAATATGTTGTGCTCTATCATAATTCTTCTTTCTTTTTATAGACAAGCCCCTCCATCGCCTCTTCATCACAAGAGGCTTGATTCTAAGTTCATAGTTCTTTGCTTTCTTTTCTTCAAGGGGATCTGTCATATTCAAGGTTTCCTCAAATACTTCCTCGTTTTCAAGGTCATGGAATAAATCATGATAAAGGTCTTCAAAAGGGTCACAATTCATTGTGTTATCTTCTTAATCACTTTATTCATATGTCTATTCTTCGAACATGTCTTCATCGTCAGGGGCAGGAAACAACTCTCTTGTGAGATTCATCATTTCCTCAGCAACTCTATTGGTATCCTTTTCCTTTTCCATCTGTAAATTTCCTTCTTCAAGGCATAAAAAATTATGGATGGGGGTTCATCCCATGGTTCCATATTTCGATTGATTGAAAGGACACCTCAATGGAGTCGCCAGATAAGATCAAGGCTCAACAAAGGACAAAAGAGAGGGGGGAATGGAAAGGTGGGTTCGTAGAAGGTGGATTATCCAGATGAACTTCAAGGAGAGTTCATCAAGGGTGGAAAGGGAACGTCCCTCAAGTGGATTCACCAAGAAATCTAAGGGAAACACTTTGGGATAGATTACCAAAGTGTCGTTAGGGTACGAATAAGATTCAAAATCTTCCCCAGCAGTGACACCAAAATGTTATAGAACAAGTTGTAGGTTGGGAAAATCCCGACACAACCACAAATCAAGTGCTACAACTTGGGAATCCTACACCCAATGTCACCTCGATGTAGGTCCTGCACTTCAAGGGTGCCTAGGTCACTCATGGGAGTCGATCCTGGTGACCCTAGGGGGACTGGGATGGAGATAGAGGGAAATGGAAATGAATCCCCTAAAGGTCAATTCTAGGTGGAATAAAATGTAGGGAGAGATGCCTTGCAATTCAAGTAATTGTTTCCCCGCAGGTATAATACTTCTTCGGATAATTGTACATGCCCGAGACACAAGAAAAGACACTTTGCAATGATATATGTTGGTTGGATCAAAAATTTAATCTTGTTTTCCCTAATTTTCAGCAATAGATAACAATATATTTCAACAAATAAATGGTATTATAAGCTGCTCAATAAGTGCTAGAGATCAAGTAGAAAATACAAGAGAAAGACTAGCTAAACTTAAGATGAAAAGCCAATATTTTAGCACAAAATATAAGGTTGTTGTAAATACTTGTCTACAGAAAATTATATCAGCCTTATGGATGTAACATTCAATGTATTACAGCAATAAAATCAGCCACATAAATCCCCTCAAACTTTTCCAAAATGTGAGCTAGTTCAATGAGAGTAAATGTGCAAACTTTGAGCAAAATGCAATGGTTGACAAGAGAGTTATTCAAGCAAATGAGTTAGGGTTTTTGCAGCCCTAATGGCTGAAGATGCAATTTGTAACAACAGAAAGAAGTGGCCCCTTGATAGGGACGCCCTAGTGGATGTGAAGTGCCCAAGGCACAAGGAATACAATCCACTTTGCAAGAAGTAAAAATGACCAAAATTCACTTTTCCCAATGCAATATTTTATTTTTCCAATGCAATAATAAACAACTAGTGCCTTTACTATTGGGTTAATGGGGTCATGAGAAGAAATATCTAGAGAAGATACCTCCTTGGGGTTGTAATCCCTTTTACTTCCCAAATCAAGTTTCTCTAGCTAGGGTTTAAGCTAAGAGGGTGTATGCCCTTATACTTCTTTTAGCAAACCCTTGTATAATCAATGAGATGAAGCATAAAGTGATGAAGACTATGGTGGGGGTGTATGCCCTTATACTTCCCACCTAGTTATTAGCACAATAACCTTGACTTGAAACAAATGATAGCAATAGAGTAGAAGCCATACCAATTCAAGGGGTCATAGTGTCTCATTCATTGGTTCCTTTGTAGAGGGTGTGTGGTACCTTCGTCCTCAATTCACTTTTTCCAATCCCATCAATTGCCTTTTATCTTTATTTCTTTGTATTTTCTTTCATAATAACATAAGGAGAGATTAAAGGTCACTGCCCTGGTTTGGTGACAAGATGATGGCAATGTCACCCACAAACACCTAGTGGAAATGAGAAGGCTAGCTCGTGATGAGACCCCCTTTCTCTCAGCCATTCAATTGAGAGCCATTTCCATGGCATGGTGGCCAGATGATGACAATGTCATACCACTAGATATCCATGGACGTGATAGGTCGACTTGTGATGAGACCCCCTATCCTTCAACTAACCTTTTAAGCATTCTTTATTATATTGTGGGTCCCCTTTACTCAAATATAAGTGTTTTATTTATTTCTTGGGTGATCACTAGGTGAAGCATATGGAAGGTTTATATAAGGATTTTACCTTTTACCCAACATCAACCCCTCTGGGCCTTCAACTCCTTCTTTCCATAGAATGAGGGACAACCCCTTCTTGGGTCAATACACCCTAAAATATCAAGAGATAAGAAAATGGAAGGGAACAATGATGGAAAGTGGTAAGTACGGTCGGGAAGGGTACAGTGGCTCATTAAGGGAGTTCACAATAGCAAACCCATTCCCAAGGAATACCACTTACTAGGGAACAATGTCAACCACCAAGGTGAAGCAGGGAAAAAGGCATAATGTCCAAGCATATATCATGAAATCTAGAGAAATTTAGGATACAACATAATCAAATGGATTGAATATCGAAATGATGCTCACCATAATACTGACTTGTACCTCATGGAGCAAGGCCCACTGCCTTCTGGAAGTGAGCTGATGTGATGCATGTCGTTTGCAAAACTGTGACCATCTATGGTGGTGAGTGGGTTTTCCATATGTGAAAAGGGTATTGATGGTCATGTAGTCTCTCAGCACTCCATATCTTCAATTTGAGGGCCTCGAGACATAATATCATTAGTTATCCACAAAATTGGGATAACATCTAGATCCTACTTGGGGAGATGTGCTTGCCTCTAGAGTGCATGAGAATCGTAGCAACTCCTGGTAGACCCTTTCCTGCAAGGAAACTTCAAATTTTCAAGTGCAGGATGGCCTGCTCATCCTTGTTCTCATATGATCATAATCAAAACCAACTAAGCTAGAAAAAGAAAATTTTGACATTTTAAAAAATAATAATAAACTAAGCATGAAATCAATATGCAAGTAGAGAAAAATGAAAATGAAATGCATCCAAACTAGTATGAAAAAACAAAATACAAGATGCAAGAATAAAAATGACTTACCTACTTACCTGGGGCCTTGGGGCCCTAAATATCATGTGATGGATGATTTCAGTTGAATTCATACAACTAATGCAATTAGTTGATCATTTCATCAAAGTATCTCTCCATGTGCTTAATCATGTGAAACAACAAAGATAAGTCAAGCATATAATAATCATGAGTATAAACATACATATAATCGATCATGAAATAAAACTCATGAAGATGGGTGGGAGGGAGGAAATATTGTTGGAAAGGGAAACCATCAACCTGATCATCCAACCTAAAAGTGTAGCCACAAGAGTGATCAATCCATCTATAAAGTGGGCTACTATATGTAGACGAAGGCTCGTCTTCATCTACGCATCAAGACTCATTGTTTGTCGAGAGATGAGAGGAAATGAGATATCGGAAGAATACTGCATGGTCTCTTGGAGAAGAGGGTAAGAGGTAAGGAACAGTCTCAGGTGTAGAAAAACACCACTTCTTCCCCTGTGAATCTCCATGGAAATCTCCAAGATGAAAATACTTCTACTTTGAAGAATGAACCTCTAAATTCTCTGAGGTGGCCATGTCCTAGTATTTCTCAAATTCTAAGAACAACGGTTGGAAGTCATCATAAAATAAATATGCATATTCAAAACAGTATGTACCAAAGGATGTCTGGAAATCACTCTGAGTATGTTGTGACAAGTCATCATGGAAGTGGTAGAACAAATATGTAACCATATCATCACCAGGCTATGAAACATCTGAATCATATACATATGAGGACCACTCCTCTGATGTTGACACCCCCTCTTCTTGAGAGCTACCCTCAATGTCATAAATGGGGTCTCTATAAAATTTGAGACAACTAAGATCCCATATTCCTCTGCCAATCTGTATGAAAGTATCTATAGGATCATTAACGATATCGAAGGGTATTTTCATAAGACCATCAATATGACTAAAAAATGACCATATTTTTATCTTTGTGTGCAAGAGGAGCAGAGGCATGTATGTCTTCAACTAGACCTTCAAATTATTCATCATCGAGACTGATTTCTTCTTCAACATTAGGAGGTGAAAAAGGTTGGACAACCTCGCCTTCATCAAGAGGGATAGAAGATAGTGATGTCTCAATATGTTGTGCTTTCTCATAATTCTTCTTTCTTTTCATAGACAACCCCTCCATCACCTCTTCATCACAAGAGGCTTGATTTTGAGTGCATAGTTATTTGCTTTCTTTTCTTCAAGGGGATCTGTCATATCCAAGGTTTCCTCCAATACTTCTTCACTTTCAAGGTCATGGAATAAAGCATCATCAAGGTCTTCAGAAGGGTCATAACTCATTGTGTTATCTTCTTGATGACTTTCTTCATATGCATGTTCTTTGAACATTTCTTCATCGTTAGGGGTAGTAAACAACTCTCTTATGAGATTGATCATTTCCTCAGCATATCTATTGGCAGCCTTTTCCTTTTCCATCTATAAAAGTTCCTTCTTCAAGGCATAGAAATTTCTAGATGGGGGTTCATCCCATGGTTCCATAATTTCATTAACTGAAAGGACACCTCAATGGAGTCGTCAAATGAGATCAAGGCTCATCAAAGGATAAAAAGGGGGGAAAATGGGAAATGTAGGTTCATGGAAGGTGGAGTCGTCAGATGAACTTCAAGGAGAGTTCATCAAGGGTGGAAAGGGAATGTCTCTCGAGTGGAGTCACCAAGAAACATAAGGGAAAGGCTTTGGGATAGATTACCAAAGTGTCATTAGGGTACAAAGAAGATTCAAAATCTTCCCCAACAATGGAACCAAAATTTTATAATGCAAGTTGTAGGTTGGGAAAATCCCAACCCAACCACAAATCAAGTGCTACAACTTGGGAATCCTACACCCAATGTCACCTCGATGTAGGTCCCGCACTTCGAGGGTAACTAGGTCACTCTTTGAAGACAATCTCGGTGACCCTAGGGGGACTGAAATGGAGATGGAGGGAAATGGAAGTGAAGCCCCTAGAGGTCAATTATAAGTGGAATAAAATGTAGGGATAGATTCCTTGCAATTCAAGTGATTACTGCCCCACAAGTATAATACTTCTCTGGATGATTGTACCTGCCCGAGACACAAGAAAAGACACTTTGTAATGATATATGTTAGTTGGATCAGCAAGTTAAGCTTGTTTTCCCTAATTTACAGAAATAGAAAACAGCATATATCAGAAAATAAATGGTACTATAAGTTTCTCAATAAGTGATAGAGATCAAGTAGAAAATACAAGAGAAAGACTAGTTAAACTAAAGATGAAAAGCCAATATTCTAGCACAAAATATAAGGTTGTTGTAAATACTTGTCTGCAACAAAATATATCAGCCTTGTTGTAACATTCAATGTATTAAAGAAAAAAAATAAGCCACTGAAATCCCCTCAAACTTTTCCAAAAGGTGCGCTAGGTCAAGGAGAGTAAGTGTGCAAACTTTGAGCAAAATCCAATGGATGACAAGAGAGTTATTCAAGCAAATGAGTTAGGGTTTCTGCAGCCCTAATGGTTGAAGATGCAATTTTGTAACAGCAGCAAGAATTGTCGCCTTGATAGGGACACCCTAGTGGTTGTGAGGTGCCCAAGGCACAAGGAATATAATCCACTTTGCAAGAAGTAAAAATGACTAAAATTCAAGTTTCCCAATGCAATATTTTATTTCTCCAATGCAATAATAAATGACTAGGGCCTTTACTATTGATTTAATGGGGTCACGAAAAGAAAGAGCTAGAGAATCTACCTCCTTGGGGGTGCAATCCCTTTTACTTCCCAAGACAATTTTCTCTAGCTAGGGTTTAAGCTCAAAGGGTGTATGCCCTTATACTTCTCTTAGCAAACCTTGTATAATCAATGAGATGAAGCATAAAGTGATGAAGACTATGGTGGGGGTGTATGCCCTTATACTTCCCACCTATTTCCTATAACAATAACCTTGACTTGAAACAAATGATAGTAAGAGAGTAAAATCCATACCAATTCAAGGAAAAGTGCTAAGACAATCCACCACAATAGCAAGAGGTAAGCCTCCCAAGACTAGCGCATCACTCTTATCAACCATAACATTAAGAGATAACCATAACAAGTGCTAAAGAGATAAAAGAGCCAAAAAATTTAGACCAATTCCTCTCACAAGAGGGAGAGTTATGTTTAAAATGAGATCTTATGATCTCTATTTATACAAATGTCACCAAGGTGACTTATCCACAAATTAAGGAGTAAAACACGAGATTAGGGGTCAAAACTCAATGGGCATAGGGACCATGACATACAAGGGGTTGTAGTGTCTCATTCATGGGTTCCTTTGTAGAGGGTGTGTGGTACCTTCGTCCACAATGCACTTTTTCCAAGCCCATCAATTGTCTTTTATTTTTCTTTCTTTGTATTTTATTTCATAATAGCATAAGGAGAGATTCAAGGTCACTTCCCTGGCATGGTGACCATATTATGGAAATGTCACCCACAAACATCTAATGGAAAAGAGAAAATGACTCGTTATGAGACCTCCTTTCTCTCATCCATGCAACTAAGAGCCATTGCCCTAGCATGGTGACCAAATGATGACAATGTCATACCACTAGATATCCATGGACATTATAGGTCAGCTCGTGATGAGACCCCCTATCCTTCAACTAACCTTTTAAGCATTCTTTATTATATTGTGGGTCCCCTTTACTCAAAGATAAGTGTTTTATTGATTTCTTGGGTGATCCCTGGGTGAAGCATCTGGAATTTTTATATAATGCTTTTATCTTTACCCAACATCAACCCCTCTGGGCCTTCAACCACTTCTTCCCATAGAATGAGGAAAAACCCCTTCTTGGGCCAATACACCCTAAAATATCAAGAGATAAGGAAATTGAGGGGTATAATGATGGAACGTGGTAAGTATGGTCGAAAATGGTATGATGGCTCATTAAGGGAGTTCCCAGTAGNTGCTTAATCATGTGAAACAACAAAGATAAGTCAAGCATATAATAATCATGAGTATAAACATACATATAATCGATCATGAAATAAAACTCATGAAGATGGGTGGGAGGGAGGAAATATTGTTGGAAAGGGAAACCATCAACCTGATCATCCAACCTAAAAGTGTAGCCACAAGAGTGATCAATCCATCTATAAAGTGGGCTACTATATGTAGACGAAGGCTCGTCTTCATCTACGCATCAAGACTCATTGTTTGTCGAGAGATGAGAGGAAATGAGATATCGGAAGAATACTGCATGGTCTCTTGGAGAAGAGGGTAAGAGGTAAGGAACAGTCTCAGGTGTAGAAAAACACCACTTCTTCCCCTGTGAATCTCCATGGAAATCTCCAAGATGAAAATACTTCTACTTTGAAGAATGAACCTCTAAATTCTCTGAGGTGGCCATGTCCTAGTATTTCTCAAATTCTAAGAACAACGGTTGGAAGTCATCATAAAATAAATATGCATATTCAAAACAGTATGTACCAAAGGATGTCTGGAAATCACTCTGAGTATGTTGTGACAAGTCATCATGGAAGTGGTAGAACAAATATGTAACCATATCATCACCAGGCTATGAAACATCTGAATCATATACATATGAGGACCACTCCTCTGATGTTGACACCCCCTCTTCTTGAGAGCTACCCTCAATGTCATAAATGGGGTCTCTATAAAATTTGAGACAACTAAGATCCCATATTCCTCTGCCAATCTGTATGAAAGTATCTATAGGATCATTAACGATATCGAAGGGTATTTTCATAAGACCATCAATATGACTAAAAAATGACCATATTTTTATCTTTGTGTGCAAGAGGAGCAGAGGCATGTATGTCTTCAACTAGACCTTCAAATTATTCATCATCGAGACTGATTTCTTCTTCAACATTAGGAGGTGAAAAAGGTTGGACAACCTCGCCTTCATCAAGAGGGATAGAAGATAGTGATGTCTCAATATGTTGTGCTTTCTCATAATTCTTCTTTCTTTTCATAGACAACCCCTCCATCACCTCTTCATCACAAGAGGCTTGATTTTGAGTGCATAGTTATTTGCTTTCTTTTCTTCAAGGGGATCTGTCATATCCAAGGTTTCCTCCAATACTTCTTCACTTTCAAGGTCATGGAATAAAGCATCATCAAGGTCTTCAGAAGGGTCATAACTCATTGTGTTATCTTCTTGATGACTTTCTTCATATGCATGTTCTTTGAACATTTCTTCATCGTTAGGGGTAGTAAACAACTCTCTTATGAGATTGATCATTTCCTCAGCATATCTATTGGCAGCCTTTTCCTTTTCCATCTATAAAAGTTCCTTCTTCAAGGCATAGAAATTTCTAGATGGGGGTTCATCCCATGGTTCCATAATTTCATTAACTGAAAGGACACCTCAATGGAGTCGTCAAATGAGATCAAGGCTCCTCAAAGGATAAAAAGGGGGGGAAATGGGAAATGTAGGTTCATGGAAGGTGGATTCGCCAGATGAACTTCAAGGAGAGTTCATCAAGGGTGGAAAGGGAACGTCTCTCAGGTGGAGTCACCAAGAAACATAAGGGAAAGGCTTTGGGATAGCTTACCAAAGTGTCATTAGGGTACGAAGAAGATTCAAAATCTTCCCCGACAGTGGCACCAAAATTTTATAATGAAAGTTGTAGGTTGGGAAAAGCCCAACCCAACCACAAATCAAGTGCTACAACTTGGGAATCCTACACCCAATGTCACCTCGATGTAGGTCCCGCACTTCGAGGGTGACTAGGTCACTCTTTGGAGGCAATCTTGATGACCCTAGGGGGACTGAGATAGATATGGAGGGAAATGGAAGTGAAGCCCCTAGAGGTCAATTATAAGTGGAATAAAATGTAGGGATAGATTCCTTGCAAGTCAAGCGATTACTGCCCCACAAGTATAATACTTCTCTGGATGATTGTACCTGCCCGAGACACAAGAAAAGACACTTTGTAATGATATATGTTAGTTGGATCAGAAAGTTAAGCTTGTTTTCCCTAATTTACAGAAATAGAAAACAGTCAATAAGTGCTAGAGATCAAGTAGAAAATACAATAGAAAGACTAGTTAAACTAAAGATGAAAATCCAACATTCTAGCACAAAATATAAGGTTGTTGTAAATACTTGTCTACAACAAAATATATCAGCCTTGTTGTAACATTCAATGTATTAAAGAAAAAAAATAAGCCACTAAAATCCCCTCAAACTTTTCCAAAAGGTGTGCTAGGTCAAGGAGAGTAAGTGTGCAAACTTTGAGCAAAATCCAATGGATGACAAGAGAGTTATTCAAGAAAATGAGTTAGGGTTTATACAGCCCTAATGGATGAAGATGCAATTTTGTAACAGCAGCAAGAATTGTCGCCTTGATAGGGACACCCTAGTGGTTGTGAGGTTCCCAAGGCACAAGGAATATAATCCACTTTGCAAGAAGTAAAAATGACTGAAATTCATGTTTCCCAATGCAATATTTTATTTCTCCAATGCAATAATAAATGACTAGGGCCTTTACTATTGATTTAATGGGGTCATGAGAAGAAAGAGCCAGAGAATCTACCTCCTTGGGGGTGCAATCCCTTTTACTTCCCAAGACAATTTCCTCTAGCTAGGGTTTAAGCTCAAAGGGTGTATGCCCTTATACTTCTCTTAGCAAACCCTTGTATAATCAATGAGATGAAGCATAAAGTGATGAAGACTATGATGGGGGTGTATGCCCTTATACTTCCCACCTATTTCCTATAACAATAACCTTGACTTGAAACAAATGATAGTAAGAGAGTAAAATCCATACCAATTCAAGGAAAAGTGCTAAGACAATCCACCACAATAGCAAGAGGTAAGCCTCCCAAGACTAGCGCATCACTCTTATCAACCATAACATTAAGAGATAACCATAACAAGTGCTAAAGAGATAAAAGAGCCAAAAAATTTAGACCAATTCCTCTCACAAGAGGGAGAGTTATGTTTAAAATGAGATCTTATGATCTCTATTTATACAAATGTCACCAAGGTGACTTATCCACAAATTAAGGAGTAAAACACGAGATTAGGGGTCAAAACTCAATGGGCATAGGGACCATGACATACAAGGGGTTGTAGTGTCTCATTCATGGGTTCCTTTGTAGAGGGTGTGTGGTACCTTCGTCCACAATGCACTTTTTCCAAGCCCATCAATTGTCTTTTATTTTTCTTTCTTTGTATTTTATTTCATAATAGCATAAGGAGAGATTCAAGGTCACTTCCCTGGCATGGTGACCATATTATGGAAATGTCACCCACAAACATCTAATGGAAAAGAGAAAATGACTCGTTATGAGACCTCCTTTCTCTCATCCATGCAACTAAGAGCCATTGCCCTAGCATGGTGACCAAATGATGACAATGTCATACCACTAGATATCCATGGACATTATAGGTCAGCTCGTGATGAGACCCCCTATCCTTCAACTAACCTTTTAAGCATTCTTTATTATATTGTGGGTCCCCTTTACTCAAAGATAAGTGTTTTATTGATTTCTTGGGTGATCCCTGGGTGAAGCATCTGGAATTTTTATATAATGCTTTTATCTTTACCCAACATCAACCCCTCTGGGCCTTCAACCACTTCTTCCCATAGAATGAGGAAAAACCCCTTCTTGGGCCAATACACCCTAAAATATCAAGAGATAAGGAAATTGAGGGGTATAATGATGGAACGTGGTAAGTATGGTCGAAAATGGTATGATGGCTCATTAAGGGAGTTCCCAGTAGTAAACCCATTCCTGGGGAAGACCACTTACTAAGGAACAATGTCAACCACCAAGGTGAAGCAGGGAAAAAGGAATAATGTCCAAGCATATATCATGAAATCTAAATCAATCTAGGATACAACATAATCAAATGGCTTGAACATTGAAATGTTGATCACCATAATATTGACGTGTACCTCATGGAGCAAGGCCCACTTCCTTCCAGAAGCCAACTGATGCAGTGGATGTCATCTACAAAACTGTGACCATCTGTGGTATTGAGTGGGTTTTCCATCTATGCAAAGGGTATTGCTAGTCATGAAGTCTCTCGACACTCCATATATGAAACTTGAGGGCCTCAAAACATAATCTTCTTAGTTATCCAAAAAATGGGGATAGAAGTCCCCTTATGGTGTAGATTTAAGCATGGCCCTCATATGATGACACTTTGAATAAGTCTACAAGAATCCCTGGAAATATAGCTAAGTGGTTAAGTGGTTGAAAAGCCCCAAAGTTTTGGTCATTAAGCCCGGATGTTTTTGAGGAAAAAGAGGGTGAAGGACATGGCATATGCATGCAAAACCCTCATAGATGGGTATTCCTCATCATATCATTTCCAATGGTAGGTGGTACATCATGTGGTTCCTCACGGTTGAAGAGATACACCCTCTTGAATTTGGAAGCCCTGAAGTACGGTTAAGAAGCCCTAATCAGTCATTAATTAAAAGGTAAAATGGTTACAACAAGAAAGTACAGGTTGGCCCTTAAGTTAAGGAAATAAGTCACTTGGAAAAATATAAATACACTTCAAGGAGCCTCTCATTTGCAGAAGAAATTTTCTTGAATATATATCAAGTGAAGTTGTGATCTCTTAATGAATATGAGATGACGAATATGAGGTAGTGAAGGAGTGCGAAGACGAAGGTCTCGGAGTTTCAAAAGAGAAGACTTATATTTCAGGGAGGCAGGATGGGGCGAGGAAAGGGAATTGTAGCCTCCTTCCAGTTGGTGTTGGAGAACATAGGGAGTTGGAGCTTCCTTAAGGTTGGAGCATGTAAATCAGGGGTTCGTAGCCTCCTTCCAGTTGGATCCAGAGAACACAGGTAGTCGTAGCTTCCTTTAGGTTTGAGCCTATAAACTAGGAGGTTGGAGCCTGTAAATAGGGGGTTGGAGCCTCCTTCCGGTTGGTGCTGGAGAATTTGGAAGTTGGTGCTTCCTATGAACGTAATCTTTGATATATAAGAAATCATTTTGTGGTTTTCTCCCATTTAGGTTTCCACGTAAATCCTTCTGTACTATGTATCTGTGGTTATTTGTTATGCATTGTTGATTGGTGTTGCTCATGATATATTGAATGCAATCATAAATTATATACTACTAATAAATTTAATGTTCACGTCTTTTGATTAAGAAATGGTAAAAAGTGCTCAATATTGATTCACCCCCCCTCTCAGTATTGGTGAACATTCCAACAGTTTTGTGCCCCAACTTAGCAACATTGTTCAATCAAATTTTTCAAATAGAAGTTGTTAGCACTCTGTAATTTTCCCAAGGCTGTAAGGTAGTCACAGAGGCAACATCAAAACCACTTCGAGTCTTGGATCTAGCCCTCCAAGACTCAGAGAGGGATCTCTTTGTATGATATAGATTTGTTTTAATAGATATTAGGCTAGCTATGAAAGTATGGGTTGGGATCTTTGAAAATATTTAGGTGAGGATGTGGTTGACGAGTTTCTCAGATCACCATTGGGCTATGGGGTCGGTTTATAAGACAATGATCAAATCAAATCTAGAGGTAAATGTCTCCACAGGGAAAGATAGTAACAATTGTTGGATTGAATCAAGTTTAAAGGGTGTCGATTTGAGGAAGAAAAGGGGAAGGAAAAACTGAGCAAATGAGAAGTTAAGAATTCATAGACTGAGTTTTAGAAGAAAACGTAAAGATCATTGAAAAATTTGGACAAAGAGTATGCACACATAAATTCTTCTCCATTAACTATTTTTCAATAATAAGAAATGAAAATTCTTGAATGATAGCAGGAAGATAATTAAAAACAGACAAGGGACACACCACCAACACTGCTACACGAGAATCCTGTAAATCATGTCCTCCATCACTGATTTGTCATTCAAAAATTGCAGAGAAACCTCCTGAAGTAACCAGGCCCACAGTCCAGCCAAAAAGGGCCAAAATATTTCCACAGGTCGAACCCTTTTACATTAAAATCATCTGAATAAATAGGATATATCATCCCAATAAGTTTTGGAAGTCGGTTTAACTGCCTCGGCCGAAAATAGCCACCACTCCCACAAAATTTGGAGCTTTCTGCCATGAAAGACGGACCGGTTTTCTGCGAAAAAGGGGTCTGAACAGATGTGATTTTCTCTTCAATGATGACACCTGGGTGAAAATTGAAATATTTTGTTGTATATGGGCATGTTCTGGACAAAAACCTCCTTCGGTTTCGCCAAATTCGTCCCCAGCTGGCCGTGACAACTCCTGCAAGATCGGGACTGTACCGGAAAATTGAGAATCTGGAAAAATGGGCCTCGAAGATGTCTTCGATTATCCCTGCTCACAGCTCCATTGAAAAAACTGAGAGAGGTTTTTGTTCTTCAGTCAGTGCTGAGAAAAAACCTCTCTCTGATTTTTAAAATCCGTCTTCGTTTGCCCAGAATAGGCCTCAGACGAAGACATGGTAAAAAAGACAAATATTGGCAAAAATCTGGAAA
>JZKD02S2258265.1:404508-422372 GCA_000966675.3 Picea glauca | reverse complement strand
AAATGGCCCCGAAAGTGAAAACCTGCTAAAAATAGTAAATTGCCAAAATGGCCAGAAAACTGTTTTGAGCCATTTGGAAAAGATGGGTGGCCCCCGATATCCACCTGGATCAGCAAGTTGCGCAAGAAGCGCCCGAGCGCAGCACGGAAAAATCTCGTTTTAGGCTTCCAAGCAAGCAAGCGGGTGAGATTATATTGTCGACGATCTAGATTCATCCATAAGAGCAGATCGACAGTCGGTGGGAAATCGCGGTTAGCAGAGCTGTGCTGAGATTAGCGCGATGGATAGCACCCATATTGTATGCAGGAAAGGATAGTAGCCATCCATCCGAAGGACGGGTGGCGTGAGATCTAGTCACGTCGATTTTCAGCATTCTAGATTTCGAAGGGTGAGGGTTCTATGTCGTTCTACATCTCGAAACCCCGAACCCTGAAGCACCGAAAGCGCCCAGAGTCGGGCCCACAGTATCACGGAGCAGTCTCAGTCATCCATCGAAAGGGGACACCTGGTGCACGATTAGGCTCTTCGCCTTTTCGCCCATTGCGACTTCCAGGTGCAAGGAGCAGCTCCTTCATATCCCCGAGGCGTAAAGTGCCAAGAGTGTCCAGGACTCGGGGCCCACGGCATCGTCGAGTAAGTTCAGGACCGTCATATATGAGAGGGATGTGTGGTGTCCAGTTAAGCCATCTCGGCGTTTCGCTCATCGCGACTGCGATAAGAAAGAATCAACTCCTTCATATTCACGAACGCCGAAAGCGCCTTTGAGAATAAACAAAGGGTCACAGCTCGTGGTCGCATGGGAAATAAAAAGAGATGTGCAAGAGGGGCCAAAGGCATTGAGTTTGGTCACAGAAGGGATCATCATGATCTCCAGGTGCCATCTGATTCAACCTCAATCCTGGTTTTCGCTTGGAGTAAATGAAGGTGAGAAGGGGTGGTTGAAACCTCTCCTCATTCATTAAGTGTAAGGTATGGAGGGTCTGGCAAGCTGTCTGCCCGAGAGGGTCTTGTGTACCAAATTTTTTCAAAGAAGCCATGCCGAGTCCTTGAGTGGCCAGAGAGGTTTGCGCACGCTAACTCGACACTTAATGGCTCAACTACCCCCCTTGCAGGATCCATGTGCAGTTAAGGAGGCGTCTGACGAAGGATATCCGTCCGAATTTGACTGAAGGGACACCAAGCCTTGGATGACTGAGCACACCCCTGTTAGGCGAATGTTTTAGAGTATATAGACTCAGTTTTTGTATTTTGTAATCATCGATGGTTGAGCAAGGCTCCCGATTGTAAAAATTTAATGAAGCATTGTTATTCTGGTTATGCATGGACTCTTGAGACTTCTTGCCTTATGAATGTTAGTTTCTTTCACGTCTTTGTTTACACTACATCAGAGCAGCTCAGAATTGGAGGATCCAGTCGAGTTGTAACTATTATAGGATGATGTAGGTTGGATCACTGTAACAGTTGCATTGTTTCTAATTGGTCTCTGTGATTTTCTTAGCGTTGAACGACTTGGAATTGGAGGATCCAGTCAAGTCCCCCTTTTAGTTTCTCGAGGCCCTGAACCAAGAGGATCTTTCATTTAGATTTTTTCTTCTACAAACTACTAAAAGGTCTTCTACTTGAGGTAGTTTGTTAACCCTTCTCACCAAGTCTTCAACCTGCTCATCTTTAAATCAACTCACTGACTGAAGTTAGATCAAGAACTCCTTTGTTCCTTACATACCAGACCCAGTCCCTAAGTTAGAGCGATATCTTCCCAAGTCTCTACCCATTTGATCACCCATTACATACTATCATGACATAAAACTGATGGGCGTTGGGCTCTGCTCCTGCAAGCAATCCAGAAGTGACTTCTGACGCTAACATTTCTGGCACTGTTGCTAGGGATGAAGTTGAAAATTCCCGAGATTGAACGACATTGAGCCTCTGATTCTGAAGGTGCATCAAGTATCAGAGCCTTTGAAGATTGCTACTATGCACCTGGCGACTCCATTTTGACGACTCCACTGTTGCAAACCTGCCGTGTTAATTGTGGCTCTCAGAGGCAAACACATGTGGTCCCATCCACAACTGCCTCTATCTACACCTAAAACTGATCTGGAGGTAGTTCTTAGAAAAGGAAAGTCCTCTGAAGAAGAAGCTTCCATCGTCGAACCAGGTAATCCACCATCTCCTTTTGTAGGAACTTCATTTGCTCCCCCTCAGTTTCTTAACAGACCTCTTTATGAGGTTTCCCATTTCCTGAATTTCGGGAGTGTTCCTGCTGAATTTTCCCCTCCTAGTCTAGGATTGGAGGGAGAAACCCTTGTCACTCCCCTCTCCTCTGAAGTTGTACCTTGGCGTAGACCCAGAACCGCAGAAGATTTCCCCACTCCTATCTTTACCACTCCTCCTCTTGTTACTGTTACCACTCTTCCACAAAGAGGAGCATCTGTTGACTTGAGCCCGTTAGCCTTCTCCTTAAATCCCTTTTTGTTTCCCATTCCAATTCGAGACTCATTCCTAGTAGCCCCTTTACGAACTCCTTCTCCTCCAAGTTCTCCTCCACCTAATATTCCTATGGCTAGTGCTAATCCCCCTCTAAATAGAATGGACGCCATAGTTGCTGCCAGATATGCTCCCTTAATCCTACCTCATCCTATGAATCCTCTCCCTGCTGGAGATTACTTGAAGTATATGCCCAAGCTCACTGGGGAAGGGGACATAACTGCGGAAGAGCACCTGGTTTCTTTCTATAGTTATGAAGACAACCTGAACATTGAAAATGAAGATGTCTGGATGAGAGTCTTCATCCAGAGCCTGGATGGTGAGGTGAGGAAGTGGTTTAGAGGATTGGCCCCCGGATATATTGCTGGGATCAAAGCCCTGGATAGTGATTTCCTGAGGCAGTGGGGAGATAGGAAGGATTTCATGTATTACATGACAGAGTTCAGGTCTTTGAAGAAGATGGAAGGAGAGTCTATCTCTGCTTTCTCCAAAATATTCAATAAGACGTATAATAAAATCCATGCTGAAATAAAACCCTTAGAATCCTCGACCAAGGTTTCTTATGCTAGTGCGTTTGGCCCTGATTTCTGTCTTTTATTGAGAGAAAGAAGAGCCACCTCTTTAGCTCAAATGCAAGATGCGGCCATAGAATTGGAATCCAATGTATTAGTAGCTGATAGACTGAGGAATAAGGCCAACGCAGATAGAAGAAAGGGAAGATCGGAAACCTCAACTTCTGGCCCATCGTTGCCCCACCCTCAAGTGGATGAACTGACCAAGATGGTGAAGTCTCTGTCTGCAGAGATGGAGAGAATGAAGGTGGAGGGGAGGCAAGATTAAAAGGGCCTTCAAAACACCGAAAACAAAGGAGGTTTCAGGAGGCCAAACAACATTACTTCCTCGACTGTGCAAAGAGAGAGGGGAAGAGACAGAGAAGACTAGAAAATCTAGACCCCTTTTCTAAAAAAATTTGCGGCCGAGGGGGAAGAAGGGGAAACAGATGAGCTTGACTCTGAAATCCATTGCTTTGGAGGCACTCCTCCTTTTCCTCATCTCACTCAATCAGCATGCGAGGAGTCTCTCATGGACAACCAGCTAAATGAACTGAGCAAGGGAGACAACGTTAGTGGCAGCCAAGGCGGGTATGGTCCGAGGTCTAAGAAAAGGACAATATCACCTGATGTTCCTGAGCAGTCCCCTAGAATAGAGAAACCTGCTAATGAAGTAGCAGACAGTCACAGAGGTAAGAAGCCCCGACCCCTCTCTCCCATAGTCCAGAGTCATGTTCCCGAAATAAGAGAAATTTCGAAGCTTACATCTTCTTTTAATTTCGAGCATGAAATTCAAAAGATCAGAATCCCTGTGCCCCTAACCAAATTGATTAAACATGAAGGGTTCAAGAAACGCTGCCCTAAGCTTTTACAGTCGGAGGTCTCATGCCTTCCCATAGACTCCATCAATTTGCAAGATGAAAAACCTACAGTTATTCTAGGTCCTATGGTAGAAGACAAGAATGACTCATCCCCTCCCTTCTACACTTCCTTGAACATACATGACAAGGTACTGCACAATTGCTTGATGGATTCGGGGGCTTCTCACAACCTCATGCCCAAAACTGTTATGGAAGAGTTTGGGCTAGAAGTCACCTAAGCCTATCATGACCTCTATTCCTTTGACTCCAGAAAAGTTCAATGTCTAGGAGTTATCAAAGACCTGGTCGTGACCTTGTTTCAGCTGCCCATGAAAAGTGTGGTCATGGATATTGTAGTGGCTGATGTCCCCCCGAAGTTTGGTATGTTGTTATCAAGATCTTGGATAAAAATACTGGGGGGGAATTTGCAGATGGACCTCACATATGCTACTATCCCAGTGTTTGGAGGAGAACATAGGAGGCTATACAGGGAAGCCCAACTGGCCTATATAATCAGTGATGAGGCCAACCCTACCAACCATCCCATTTTTTCCCTGGACACTGATTTAGGTTCCAGTTTACTACAACTCACTAATGCTCCCGAGCCTCCCCTAAAACTTAGAAAGCCGCCCACCACTTCCCCTAAATTTCCTCCCTCCATCACCCCCGTCTAGAAAATGTTCTTTAATGGAGCCTTTTCAAGGGAAGGCGCTGGAGCTAGGGTGTTTTTTGTGTCACCTGCTCAGGAAACCATATCTCTGTCATACAAACTAGAATTTGAAGCTACCAACAATGTGGCAGAGTATGAATCTCTTATCCTAGGATTCAGAGCCGCATGGGAAATGGGAATTCAAGAAGTAGCAGTGTTCGGAGATGCAGAGTTGGTGGTCCAGCAGATTAGAAACACTTATCAGGACAAGCATCCTCGACTTAGAAGCTACATAAATGAGGTATGGGACTTAATTGACAGTTTCTTCTTAGCATTCAACATTTCTTTTATCCCAAGAGAGAAGAACACAGTGGCAGATTCCTTGGCTACATCAGCAAGCAATTTCAAAGTTCCCTTGCTGCCCAAATTCAGATATGATGTGGAAGTAAAATATAGGCCCTCCATACCTCACAAAGTCAAACATTGGAAGGTATTCGAGGATGATCTCGAGATCAAGAAATTCTTGGAGATTGTCGAAGAATTTTTAGAGATTCATATCGACCAAGATTCCATCTCTAGAGAAGAGCTTGATGGGGGTAAGTTTCTGAGTAAAATAGCAGAGCGTAACATTGTGCAGCTCCCCAGCAACCATATTCCAAGGGGACTGGTTCCTTTGGAAAGGATTTTTGAGAGAAATGATGTGTGATTAAAAGGGGAAATCTTGGAGGATGACGCTGGTACTATTCAGTGCAACATTGGCACTGAGAGTGAGCCCAAGTATGTCAAATTGTCAAAAATTATGACGAAGGAGCAGAGGTATGAATACACTGGACTTTTGAGGGAATTTGCTGATGTGTTTTCCTGGACCTATGAAGATCTCAAAACATATGACACTTCTGTCATTGAGCATAAAATCCCATTGAAAAGGGAGGCAAAGCCGTTTAGGCAGAAGCTAAGACAGATCAATCCTATGCTGCTGCCTATTATGGAGAGGGAAGTGAAGAAGCTGCTACAAGCCTAGATCATCGTGCCACTAAGATATTCAGAGTGGGTGGCCAACTTGGTACCATTAAGGAAAAAGAATGGAGAAATCATACTCTATGTAGACTTCAAAAACCTGAACAGGAGCTCACAGAAGGATAACTACCCCTTACCAAAGATGGAACATATACTGCATAGGGTAATAGGAGCATCCAGGATGTCCATGATCGATGGTTTCTCTGGCTACAATCAAGTCTCTGTTTTTCCTGAGGACAGGGAAAAGACAACATTTACCACTCCATGGGGCACATTCATGTATGCCAAGATGTCGCTTGGATTAATGAATGCAGGGGAAACGTTTCAACATGCCATGGACATAGATTTCATTGGGGAAAAGGATAAATTTTTGGTCGTCTATCTGGATGACATCATAGTATTTTCAAAATCTGATAAAGAACATTGTTGTCATCTCAAGAAGGTTTTCTTGAAATGCAGTAGTTTTGGTATTTCATTAAACCCCAAGAAATCTATGTTCGCCATGCAAAAGGGAATTTACTAGGTCATATAGTATTAGCGGAAGCAGTCAGGATCGATCCTAGAAGAGTTGAGGCGATACAAGCCTTATCAATCCTGAGGTCCAAAAAGGAGGTCCAATCTTTCCTTAGTAAGATTAATTTTCTGAGGAGGTTTGTGCCTAACTTTGTTGAGGAGGTAAAACTTATAACAACCATGTTAAGGAAAGGAAATGAAGTGAGGTGGACTTCTGAATCGTGAAATTCCTTTGAGTAAATAAAGAAGGCCCTGTCTGAATCCCCCATGCTTATCAGTCCTGATTACTCAAAGGATTTCATTATTTTCTCCTTTGCCTCACCTGACACAGTGGCCGTTGTTTTATTACAGAAAAACAAGATTGGGTTAGAGCAGCCTGTTGCCTATTTCTGCCGAGCATTGAGGGATTCTGAAGTTAGGTATGACACTATGGAGAAGCAGGCCTATGCCTTGGTAAAGGCTCTCAAGGCATTTAGAATCTATGTCCTGCAGTAAAAAATCATCGCTTATGTCCCCTCAGTTGTTGTTAAAGACATTCTTATTCAGCTTGACATAGACGGGAGAAGGAGTAAGTGGATAGCCAAGATTCTAGAATTTGACTTGGAAATAAAGCTTACCAAATTGATCAAAGGTCAAGGTTTAGCCAAGCTTTTCGTTGAAGCCAATTTCTAAGCTTTGGGGGTAAGTTTCATCAACGAATGGTCAGGAATTCAGCAGGGTCGGCTGCCTGAAATAGACCCTCAAAGGGAGCACCCGTTGGCTCGATGTACCTAGTATAAGGATGTCATATATTTTCTGCAAGAGTTGCGGCCTCCAAACGGCCTGCAAAGAAACAAGGCAAAATCTCTAAATCTCAAAGCAGTCAGATACTGCCTTATTGATCAAGTTCTATATTGGAAAGACCCCCTGGGGTTTCTTTTGAAATGTGTAGATCCGCAAGAGGCTAACAAGATCATGGTTGAATTTCACGATAGCCTATGTGGAGGGCATCATTTCTGGAAAACCATAGCCTACAAAATCCTCAGGGCTGGATACTACTGGCCCACCGTATTCACTGACATCTGCAGAAGGGTCATAGCTTGCACCAAATGTCAAAGATTTGCAGGAAAACAACAGCTCAAGTCTTTGTCGTTAAATCCTATGGTTGTTTCAGGACCTTTCCAGCAATGGGGCCTACATTTCATTAGAGAAATTCACCCCGCTTCTAGTGGGCAGTGCAAATGGATCCTGACTGCTACTGATTTCTTCACCAAGTGGATTGAAGCTATCCCCACCAGGAGTGCTTCCCACAAGGTAATCATTGGATTCTTGGAAGACCTCATCACAAGATTCGGCTGCCCAAGTAAGATTTTCACTGATAATGCAGCCTCTTTCAGAGCTGAGTCGTTAGCTAAGTTTTGTGAGCAATTCAGGATCAAATTGATTCACTCCACCCCATACTATCCCCAGGGAAATGGTTTAGCAGAGTCCTCCAACAAAATCCTGATAAGGATCATCAAAAGATTGTTGGAAGACAATAAGAAGGCCTAGCATTCAAGATTGAAATTTTCTCTATGGGATAATCGAGTGGCTACGAAGAGATCTATAGGCGTCTCTCCTTTCCAATTAGTTTATGGAGCAGAGGTTGTTTTCCCTTCTCATTTAGCCATTCCTGTAGAAAAATTCCTCCAGGATCATCAAGAAGAGCCTAATGACATGATCAGAAGAATTCATCAGCTAGTGGAGGTCCAGTAGGCTAGAGAGCAGGTAATGGGAAGAATTCGGGACCGTTAGCAAAGGATCAAGCATATTTTTGATAAGAAGGCCAGGAAGGAAGAGTTTCGGATAGGAGACCTGGTACTGAAATGGGATGCTCCTAAACAAGATAAAGGCAAGCACGGAAAATTCGAAGCCCTGTGGATCGAGCCTTTTAAAGTATCTGAGGTATTCTCGAATAACACCTACAGGGTACACGATTTGAAGGATCAAGAAGTTTTCAATGGCCCTGTGAATGGGCATTTCCTAAAAATATTTTTCTCTTGAGCCGCACATGGCTCTTTCACGGTTGTAAATATTATTTTTCTTTCTATCTTTAAGTTTTAAATAAATGATCCCATAGCCCAATAGCAAGGAACTGGAGCTACAAAATGAGTCCTTAGAGCATAACAGGGACGACTCTATCCCCCATGGAGCCTAATGTTAGTAACATTTCTTGTCCTGGGCACAAGAGTATTCAGCTCTGCAAGTTGCGCAAGAAGCGCCCGAGCACAGCATGAAAAAATCTCGTTTTATGCTTCCAAGCAAGCAAGCAGGTGATATTATATTGTCGATGGTCCGGATTCATCCATAAGAGTAGATCGACGGTCGACGGAAAATCGTGATTAGCGGAGCTGCGCTAAGATTAGCATGATGGATAGCGCCCATATTGTATGCAGGAAAGGATAGCAGTCGTCCATCCGAAGGATGCGTGGCGTGAGATCTAGTCACGTCGGTTTTTGGCATTCAGGAGTTCGAAGGGTGAGGGTTCTATGTCGTTCTACATCTCGAAACCCCGAACCCTAAAGTGCCGAAAGCACCCAGAGTCGGGCCCGCAGTATCACAGAGCAGTCTCAGCCATCCATCCAAAGGGGACACCTGGTGCGCGATTAGGCTCTTCACCTTTTCTCCCATCATGACTTCGAGGCGCAAGGAGCAGCTCCTTCATATCCCCGATGTGCGAAGTGCCAAGAGCGTCCAAGACCCAGGGCCCACAGCATCGTCGAGTAAGTTCAGGACCGTCAGATATGAGAGGGACGCGTGGCACCCAATTAAGCCATCTCGGTGTTTCGTTCATCGTGACTACGATAAGCAAGAATAGCTCCTTCCTATTCACGAACGCCAAAAGAGCCTTTGAGAATAAACACAGGGTCACAGCCTGTGGTCACTTGGGAAATAAAAAGAGCTATGCAAGAGGGGCCAAAGGCATCAAGTTTTGTCACAGAAGGGATCATCGCGATCTCCAGGTGCCATCTGATTCGACCTCAATCCTGGTTTTCACTTGGAGTAAATGAAGGTGAGAAGGGGTGGTTGAAACCTCTCCTCATTCATTAAGTGTAAGGTATGGAGGGTCTGGCAAGCTGTCTTCCCGAGAGGGTCCTATGTACCAAATTTTTCCAAAGAAGCCATGCCGAGTCCTCGACTAGCCAGAGAGGTCTGCACACACTAACTCGACACTTAATGGCTCAGCTACCCCCCTTGCAAGAGCCATGCGTAGTTAAGGAGGCGTCTGACAAAGGATATCCGTCCGAATTTGACTGAAGGGACACCAAGCCTTGGATGACTGAGCATGCCTCTGTTAGGCAAATTTTTCTGAGTATATAGACTCAGTTTTTGTATTTTGTAATCATCGATGGTTGAGAAAGGCTCCCGGTTGTAAAAATTTAATGAAGCACTGTTATTCTGGTTATGCATGGACTCTTGAGACTTCTTTCCTTATGAATGTCAGTTTCTTTCACGTCTTTGTTTACACCGCATTAGAGCAGCTCGAAATTGGAGGATCCAATCGAGTTGTAACTGTTATAGGATGATGTAGGTTGGATCACTGTAACAGTTGCATTGTTTCTAATTGGTCTCTGTGATTTTCTTAGCATTGAACGACTTGAAATTGGAGGATCTAGTCAAGTCCCCCTTTTAGTTTCTCTAGGCCCTGAACCAAGAGGATCCTGCATTCATAGTTTTTCTTCTACAAACTACTGAAAGGTATGCTTCCTGAGGTAGTTTGTTCACCCTTCTCACCAAGTCTTCAACCTGCTTATCTTTAAATCAACTCACTGACTGAAGTTAGATCAAGACCTCTTTTGTTCCTTACATACCAGACCCAGTCCCTGAGTTAGAGAAATATCTTCTCGAGTATCTACCCATTTGATCACCCATTACAAACTATCGTGACATAAAAATGATGGGCGTTGGGCTCTGCTCCTGCAAGCAATCCAGGAGTGACTTCTGACGCTAACAGATAAAGTCTCAAATCCTTCAGAAATTATCATCCCAGGTGATGTTATTTGATCATATTTACACAACAATAAAATATTAATCTCTTCAACAGTTAAATACTTCTCTCTTCTTCTTCTGCAGTGGTCATATAATCAAATTCATGCCCTTTCAAAATAAAGGACTCATAAATCTTCATATTAAGTCATTCTTCCAAAAAACTACTTATTATCTAAAAAAGTTCACAAATCATAATTTTAAAAACCATTCTTTCGGAAAATACTTATCTCATCTTTCTTCAGTGGAATAGATGTTCTCATATAATCTTGCATGTACATGAAGAAAATACAAATATGCACATGTATATTAAGTCATTCTTCAAAAACCATTTAAATGGGATGTATTCATATTATATATAATGAAATGCTCTTTGAAATTATGTGAGCGAGCTCACATATATAATATGTGTGAGCTTATTTGTAAATCTAATTGAATGTTGGTTTTTGTGATTAGTAACCAATTTTGTTAAGAGTTTGACAATACCCTAGCAAGAAGGAATTCACTTTGTTGTATGTAGAAAATACAAATTTGCCCATACTACATCATTCTTGGACAAGAAAGCAAGGAATGCAATCAAGAAAAATTTAGAAACTCTCTTTTCTAATGTGGGATTTACATGAAGAAAATACAAATATGCACATGTATATTAAGTCATTCTTAAAAAACCATTTAAATGGGATGTATTCATATTATATATAATGAAATGCTCTTTGAAATTATGTGAGCGAGCTCACATATACAATATGTGTGAGCTTATTTGTAAATCTAATTGAATGTTGGTTTTTGTGATTAGTAACCAATTTTGTTAAGAGTTTGACAATACCCTGGCAAGAAGGAATTCACTTTGTTGTATGTAGAAAATACAAATTTGTCCATACTACATCATTCTTGGACAAGAAAGAAAGGAATGCAATCAAGAAAAATTTAGAAACTCTTTTTTCTAATGTGGGATAGAGTCTGTTCTCAAATATTCAACCATGTTCAAGTTCAAAATTAGGTATTCATCATCATCTAACCTAAAATAAGTTTGTACACCATTTAAGACAACGATAAACTTATCTAGAGGTTCTATATATTTCAAAATAATTGATGAAAGCGTTGAATAGGAAAGGCTAAACTAAAAATTTGAGAAAACAAAAATTTGATAAAAGTCAAGAACATACATTTATGAATCATCCTGAATGGACACATCATTCCCATATCTGGGTGCTTCCTTTGCTTCCTCCTCAATCCCAATATCCCTCCCCAGCACACTCTCAGGTACTCTCTTCTCCACATTAGCCTATATAACACATTTCAAATTTGAAAATTTGAAAAATTACATTTAAATGATTATAACACATTAAATTTAAATGATTTTAAGACATTAAATGATACTTGTGAACTCTCACCCTCTTCAAAATCTCCGAATGAGAATTGAAACAAGTCTGCCCAAGTAGTAGGAGGAATAAAGATCTGTGAACAACACAACTAAGAACTAAATCTAGGATTCAATGTGTTTACAATTATACAAAATTATAAATGTTGTTGATCTCTTATTCAAAAGAGTGGAGATTGAACAACTATTAGAGAATAAATACTTGATTCAAACCATCCAAATTTAAACTTGTCAAATCAAGTTCCCTACCAACTGGAGATTTGTTTAACATATATCCAAACTGCAATTAATGGCAAGAAGAACTCGATTAGTTCTATTGAGACAATGATATCTAAATCTAGAACTAGAAGTATACTATCATCAAATACGTAAAACTTTCCTTAAATAGAACACATACCAATCTGTAGTTTGGGTCATCATTCTGAATGACCTTCTTCCAACCATCCCTGCAAAATTTTGCACACTCCAAAACATCTTCTGCTGACATTGTATCTAACTCCACATATGTTTTATCAACAAATGTGGCCCAGGAATTGACTTCCACTCGTTAACACTTCATGCCAACATCAAAACCATAAAAATAGCTTCCAAATTTTCCCCGATTGCAGTCCTAGCCTCTTTGCCAACTTCTGATGTAGCATGGAACTCTGAAAGTGAAGAAAATGCCCCTATTGGGTGAGATACTAAAAGTTTTTGAGGCCTTGGCAATGCCACACTTCGATATGCCCATTTGTGATCATATGTACGTCATTTACCAGTCCCATAATATTTGGATAATAAACTAGTATAATCGGGGTACATGTGCAAGAAAAACTCTGCAAAAAAGTGTCTTACAAAATAGTGTGGAACCTCATCGTTCCACGGAAATTTCTCATATGTTGCCAAAAATCTATTATACAGATGTCTTGCAAAGTCAGGGTGCTTAAAATATTGCACCTCAACATCTTCTGCTTTGGGTCCTCTTTGAAATTGAACATGGAAATGACATCTTCTTTTGAAACTCTATTTTTTAATGTCTCTCATTTATCTGGACCCATCACCTATGAATTTCGTCATCTCATTATATCGACAAAACTATCAGTGATTGGCCCCATCTTCTAATATGCATCCATAAAGTTTTTCAATGAATGCAAAACAATTTGAAAACTTTGTTTGCTCTCCTGAGGGAGTTCCAAGACCACCAAATCATTTTCCAACCTCTTTTTAACACCTGAGCATTGCTCAAGCGTCATTGCTTCAGTATTCCCTTCTCAGGGAAGTTCATCACCAACATCTGAAGGATAGGTGGATGTAGGCATGTAATCTTTTGTTTCTTGATAATGCGGCCTCCTAAATCCACCTTCACCCTCTGCACCGACATTTAAATCTTCGTGATATCCACTGTCATTGTCAGCCCTTGCTCTAAATTGACTGTCTACACACACATTTGAAAGTAACTTCAAGATTTAACCTCACATAAATTTAAATACAAAAAAATACAACAAAAATAAACAAAATTAAAGAAAATTACCAGAAATATTCTCTTGTCCAGAGGTATTCCCTACATTCTTAGGTGTAGCAGTATCGATGCACAACCTATCTAAGAAGATTGCATCCATAGCACTGGCCTGAGTAGGTTCTGCAGTTGATATGTTCACGGACTTGTTTGAAAATCTCATCTGACGAGATTGTTGTTACTCACTCAGAGTCTCAATCAAGGAAGGAGTACTTGTTCTTCCTTCTTGAGAATACCTAGAGCATTTGCAAGGAATGTTTGGATAATCCTGTGTCGACATCTCTCCTCAATATCTATCCACAATGCAGAGTTTATCAATAAAAATGCAAAGATGTACACAAGTTCAAGCAATTAAAAACACAGAGATAAATCAAAGTTTTAATCAGTCAAGCCATAGAGGTGCTCTCTCATTAGAAGGCGCAAATACTAGACATTCAACCATGAAGTAATAAACTCAAATATAAGTAAGGGGTCCATAGACAGCAGGGAAAATTCTTATCATTCACTCATCATACATGCACAGAAAAGAAAGGCATTTGAATCTATAGGTCTTCAAACACCGAAGTGACGACCGTCGATTCGGCTCCTAGACGACTTCTCAGGCAAGGACTGATGACTAAAGGGATAAGTGACATAAAATGAAACCACAATCTTTTCATAATAATCGGTAAAACCCACACATAGAAGTCATTGAAATCAAAAGTTGGGTTCGCCAAGGGACTTTCATTCAACTCAGAGGTTTATCATTCATAATGCATATCAAAGAAGAAGACACAAAGCCTAGACATTTAACCATGAATCAATCAACTCAAAGTTAAGTAAGGGGTCCATAGACATCATGGTAAATTATTATCCTTCAGTCATCATCCATGCACAGAAAAGAAGGGCATTTGAATCTATAGGTCTTTAAACACCGAAGTGATGGCTGTCGATTTGGATCCTAGCCGACTGCTCAGGCATGGACTGATGACTAAAGGGATAAGTGACAGAAGATGAAACCACAATATTTTCATAATAATCAGTAAAACCCACACATAGAAGTCATTGAAATCAGAAGTTGGGTTCACCAAGGGAATATCATTCAACTCAGAGGTTTATCATTCACAATGCACATCAAAGAAGAAGATGCAAAGCCTAGAAATTTAGCCACGAGTCAATAAACTCAAAGATAAATAAGGGGTCCATAGACAGCATGGAAAATTCGTATCCTTCACTCATCATCCATGCACAGAAAAGCAGGGCATTTGAATCTATAGGTCTTTAAACACCGAAGTGATGACCGTCGATTTAGCTCCTGGCCAACTTCTCAGGCACGGACTGATGACTAAAGGGATAAGTGACAGAAAATAAAACCATAATATTTTCATAATAATATATAAAACCCACACATATAAGTAATTGAAATCAGAATTTGGGTTCGCCAAGGGACTATCATTTAACTCAGAGGTTTATCATTCACAATCCACATCAAAGAAGAATATGCAAAGACTAAACATTCAACCATGAATCAATCGCCTAAAAGATAAGTAAGGGATAGACAGCAGGAAAAATTCTTATCATTCACTCATCATCCATGCACAGAAAAGTAGGGCATTTGAATCTATAGGTCTTTAAACACTGAAGTAACGACCATCGATTCGGCTCCTGGTTGAATGCTCAGGAAAGGACTAATGACTAAATGGATAAGGGATGAAATATAAAACCACAATCTTTTCATAATAATCAACAAAACCCACACAAAGAATTCATTGAAATTAGAAAGTTGGGTTCGCCAAGGGAAATCAATTCAGAAAAACAACAAGCAAGTGGATTCATTAAAAGTTCCCTATGGTTGGATCCACTAAAAAAATGTATTAGAACCTTTCTTTAAGATTCCTTAAAAGTTCCCTATGGTTGGATCCACAAAGACTGCATATAATCTAATGTATTAGAATCCCCAAAACAAAGAGTTTAATCTTCATAACCTCACACACCCTTGTTTTAATTACAATGAGGTGAATTTCTTGCATGAACATGGATTATATGCCATTTCTTTAAACATCCCATTAGCATTGTTTAAATGTCATTGATTTTTTATAATAATTCCTTTATTGTCATGTCAAATGGGATGGGATTGAGGATTGTTTGTATTCCTAATATAAATTAAGATGAGGTGGAGAAAATGTAATTTTTGTGATAATGTTATATTATATAACATATGAACTGTGCAAATGCTATATTATATATTTGGATCACTTGAGATATTTAAGGGCAAATTGTTGGATAGTTGTGGATATAGTTGAACTAAATACATAACTGTGAAATATTTTATGGTCACCTAAAGTTACATAAAGGGACCTAATTTTACTATAAACTAAGGGATTTCAACTAAGGGATACATAAAGGGACCTAATTTTACTATAAACTAAGGGATTTCCACTAAGGGATTTATACCTAATTGTTACATAAAGGAACCATATTTCCACTAAGGGATTTCTTAACTATAAAATCCCTAACTCCCTTTCTTGATATAGTTTTGAGTTTATTTGTTGTTGATTATTAGACCCAACATCATATCCCTCCATGTCCAAAACCTATTTTTACCTTGAAAACAATTGTAAATCGTATGAATTTTGGCTCTGGGAAAAAAATAAACCCCTTTTGAGACACTCATCAATCTTGTTATATTATATATGGATTTGAATATTTGGGTTGTAGCATTTCTATATGATCATGGAGAAATACTGAGAAAATTTAAAAGTGCTTATAATTTATAATCTTCTAATTAATATCATATGTAACCTATCCTATCCTCATATAATTATTTATTTTCCCATTAAGAGAATGACTAAAACTAGGTACCTAATGTACAGGCACAAGAGACTACTAACATGAAATAAAATATGCTACCTATTGCTTAATGGGGGTTGGCATAAAGATGTCAATTCTTGACTAAATCATTTGAGAATGGAGAAGGAGATCACTCTATAGAACATTGATATACCATTAAAAATACTATTAAATCGAAATTCAATGAAATATCAATACTTATGAACATTAAATGAAATTCAATTGAAGAGTTTTTGTTAACTAGAAGGTAGGGATAAAATTTTATTTCTAACATAAAAACTCCCATATGATATGGGTTTTCATTAGAAAATGTTTCTACTATGAGTGGATATATCAATAGTGTTATGTCACATGGCCCTCATAACATTATGATTCCTTGTTTCCTCACATAGTTCCTACCATGTTTAAATTATAATAATTCAATTTTAAAGATGGATGAATGTTGAATTATTATTCTTTCTTTAATGGGGATTATTTGAAGTTTGATTTACTTTATTTATTTGTATGCATGATTAGTTACATGAACATTTTAAAAATATGCATATAAGGAACATCACTTGTTATTATCGTCTACGTGTGAGTTATGTATGTGCTAGCTATGCCTACATATCCAACACAAATCCAATAAGTTGTCAATTTTAAGTTATATTATATGAATATAAATATCATCAATAAGATAAGCATTCAATAACTTTGGTCAATATGTGTGAAGTAATGAATGAGTATAATAATTAGTTCCCATCTAAGACTGTTTTATTTCTATAAATTAGACTCTATCATCCAAAATGAAGTATTCATTATAACTATTCATTTAGTCAAAGGGCCTCTACAATTGGAAAAGACCACCAAAGTGGAAGACATTGGAAAAGACCACCAAAGTGGGAGAGTGGTTCATTTTTTAGCAGTTTACTACACAAGTAGGTCACTCATGTCTTACACAGAGATGTGACCAAGACTCGTGAGAATATGGAGGACATGTGAAGCATAGGGGGAGATTTACTTGTAACCCATTATCATTAGGTCTCACTAGATGGTTTCAATATGTGTTTTGTCAACCTAGTCCAAATATAAATGACTCTTGGCAATGAATATTTCTTTCTCTTGTTGTGAAATGAAGAACATAGAAAAATGCAAAACTTGGCGTGAATTATATAATCATGTTAATCATTGAGTTTTTGAATGCAATTTTTGTTTGAGGCCATAACTAAGGGAGCATATGTCATAGCTTGGCCCGACTCACTAACCTAAGGAATCTTGATAGCTTGGTTAATGACCATTATAGATTACCTAAAACGAAATCAATCTATGAATAGATTGACTCATTATAGAAATACCAACATGAACAAAGTAATATAGATTTTCTATTCATGGAAAATATTTTGAATTTTAGTGTTGATTCTTAGTGTAAATGTTTGCTAGCAAACACTTTGAACCTAATCAAGCTATGAATAGGTTGACTCATTATAGAAATACCAACATTAACAAAGTAATATAGATTTTCTATTCATGGAAAATATCTTGAATCTTAGTGTTGATTCTTAATGTAAATGTTTTCTAGCAAACACTTTGAACCTAGTTTTTAAGGATTTTGTCACTTGTGATTACTTATTTTTAATAATATTTTCTTAAGACTCTTGTACACTACGAAATTGTGTTAAAAAATACGATGCACTCAAGAAATAATTGTTCCATATATATAGAWTCTTGTTCTTGAACTACARTCATACAATATGACACTAGATTATTCTTTGTTAAGTACAATGCCATATTCACTCTTTGCAATTCAATTCCATCTTACTCATGGTTGTTTATATTTGATAACAAAATGAATTCTACCTTTTTGCAAGATTGCTTTCAGATCTTTTCTCTTTCATTTAAAGAGCAACAATGCCACAATACTAGTAAATTACACCAACACACAAAATTTTGTAAGTATCAACATCCCTAAAAAAAAGTAAATACATTTGTATATACTACCAAAGATCTCAAATGATGAATAAATCCAAGGGATATAGGAAAGTGTCATAAGGTATCTACAAAACTAGTAAAAATAGAGCTTCAAATGGAACTTTATGCC
>JZKD02S2258265.1:357590-376063 GCA_000966675.3 Picea glauca | reverse complement strand
TATATACTTTATATTTATAAAGTTTATATCGTTCTTCCATATATAAGTTTATATGTTTCCTCTATTTTTTTATATACTTTATATTTATAAAGTTTATATTGTTCTTCCATATATAAATATTTATATATTTGTATTTAAAATATATAATATTTAATACTACAAACATAAAAAAAAAAAAATTAAAGATAAAATCTTATTTATGATAAGAATAATAGTTTTTTATATAATAATATATTTATATATATAATTTAATATATAATAATAGTGTTACAAAAATTAATATATAATAAATGTAATGTTATTTATGTAATAATATATACAAGGTTATAATATTCTTTGTTTTCTTATATAAAATTTATATAATAAGTTTATAAAATTTAACATATAATAAATTTAATGTTATTTATGTAATAATATGAAAACGTTTATAATATTTTTGATTTTTTTTTATATTATATGTAACATTTAGAAATTAACAAATAGATAGATAACCAGAAGTAACAAATAGATTATTATGAAAGCAGTGTTTCAAAAATTGTAAAAGAAATGAAAACTAAAGATGGAATGTATTAGACAATTTAGGTAAAATTCACTTGGAGGAGTTTGACATTCTCTTTGCAATGACAACCTACCCATGTTTTATGTTCCATCCATACAACTCTCAACAAGTGTCCAACCTCCCTCTCAACAAGTGTCACTAATGGTCGCCTTCCTGAGCAAGTGTACAACAGAACCATTTTAAAAATATATCCTCCCGCTATGGTTCAACAATAAGAACATAATAGTTTAAAGATAATAGTATTTATTAAAAGTTGTGTACACTCATTATTTTTTTGCTGCAAGGCTTTGTTAATAACCTAAAAACTTGGATTGCACTTTAATTGAAACACATTCACTTCCTTCCATTTGTTATTCGATATGATCTTAGTTGGATCGCTCTCATGGATATTTTAAAAATAGTTAGTGTTCTTGGATATGATCAAAAGATTTACACATTAAAACCAAAACTTAAAACGTTTCCATTTTATAATAAAAACCAATATGTCATGAATTCGATGAAAAGAGAATTAAAAATGTTGTAACAATGGGTTATTACTTTATTTTCAAATATAAATGATTGAAAAGAGAGAGAAAATGTTTTGTGAATATTGAAAGAGAGAGAATATGTATTTATAACTTGCAGATAACTATTCATCATATTGTTAGAATATTAGAAGATTGTGCTCGTTTTTCCATTGACAATACCCTTGTTACCCAACCATAGGCCGAAGCCACCCTCCAAGCACCTTGACCTTGACAAAGAATAATACTAGTAGCAATCAATAGTCAAGCAAGGCTAATGCACCAGGCAAGAAAAGTAACCAAAGCTGATCAGATAGTCCCACCCATAAAACGGGCGCAACACTCTTCCCCAGAACTTGCGCACAAGACTGCAACTGCACTGCGCAGAACTGACTCTCTACAACTACTGATATGTGTCAAATGAGAGACTAGCACCCTGTATTTATAGTGATTCTGGCAGACTTACTGGGGCCAAATTCTCCTTCTGGGTACTAATTAATTCATATTAATTTTATTTCTGCAGCCGACATCTTGTCTAGGGTTTCCTTTACTTATTTGCTTCCTTCTGGAATATTCTAATCTTGTCATAGGTCATAATAGAGGTTCATACCTCCCGAAGCTACCATAATATCAACACTCCCTCCTATCTAGGGAGGTACGATCTTGAGCACAAACAGACCATTCAACTGGTAGTAGCACGAGCACCGTCATTATTATCCAACTGGATAATCTCCTATGAAAACTGGTGCAATATCAATTGATAGAACACACCTGTGTTTATCTGTGATAGTACACAACTACTCAAACTGTGACACATAGTAACAACTAGTGGAACAAATCCACCACGGTAGTATATCTCTACTGTCTAGAGACAACTAGTACCATTCGTCCGGTAACACCAACATAGTTGTATATACTATCTCATGACTAAATCATGAGCACCATCATCACCATCAGTTTCATCAGCTACATCATCTCTCGAAACCATACTCCATCTGAGTAATCAGACATGATGCTGGATAAGTCACTCACACCACATAGTGATACAAGAGCCATTCTTCTAATCCTAGAAGAGTAAATGTTCTGAACCATTTTTCGTCTGGGAAATATCTGTCCTTTGCTCATCCATCTAGTTGATAATCATTTTTCAAAACTGTTGATGATCTTCAAGGAAATCATAACAAAATAGAACACAACTGTGTCTATCCATAGTAGTATATAACTACAATCCAGTGGTACACTACCACACCAAGTAGAAAACAAGTACTTGATTAGTCACATATAGTTATAAACAGTGGAACACATCCACCACAGTAGTATACATCTATTGTCATATAGTCTTCATAAAAACCATCTGATATCAACCTGCACAGAAACAATGTTATGATATAAACTGAATCATCTGGGCCAATATTTCACTCACATTTGTGAGATCTTAAAGAATATTTTCCCTCAAAAGGTAAAACATCAATGATGAGCTATCTGGACTATTCTTCTCAAGCAAGGAAGAATAATTGTCCTGATTTCTGAGCCTGGACCATTCCTCACCCTGGGCCATTCCTCCGACACTAAACAAAGTGTAACCTGGAGAGAATGAATCCTCCCTAAGGAATGCTTGTCCCTAATTTATGAACCTGGACCATTCCCCACCCTAGGTCATTCTTCCTACACTAATCAAAGTGCACCCTGGAGAGAATGTATAAACCCTAAGGAATGATTGTCCCTGATTGTTGAGCCTGGACCATTCCCCACCTTGGGCCATTCTTCCTACACTAATCAAAGTGCACCCTAGAGAGAATGTATAAACCCTAAGGAATGACTGTCCAGACCATTTCCTCTGTTAACCACAAGAGGAAAAGACTGTCCTGTATCAACCTCCAAAACATACCATTCCTCATGTTAACCACAATGAGAAATCATTGTCCGGCGAGGCAGGCCAGTTTTCTTGAGTAACCCTCAAAAAGAGAGACTTCCCTAGACCACTCCCCATGTTAACCACAATGAAAAGTTGTTGTCTATGATACATCAGCAATCTAGACCATTTCCCATGTTAACCACAATGGGAAATTGCTGTCCGTCAGAGATCTCAATCTACTTTCCGAACTGGAAAGGAAACTGCTCATCCTAGACCATTTTTGAATTGAAAAATGACTGTCCATCAATCAATAACACATCAATGCTCCCTCTCAACCTGGGAGTCATATCTTCCTTTTTGAATAAGGAAGTCGTCTCCACGAGCTTCAGCTTGAGTACGCAAACTCTTTCATCTTGGACAGAAGCTTTACCAAAATGTCTACTTATCTGCTCATCTATGGAGATATGTATTGGAGAACCACTTTCTCCTTTCTGGAATTCATCACAGATAATGTAATGCTTGATTTCAAATGTACTTATGTCTAGAACATTGGTTTTCTCTGAAGGCTTCATGTAGCTTTGACCAATAAGGTATATCATTGTTGGAACACTGAAACATATCCATGTGACACTTCTTATGTCATCATAAGATCTAATCTTACTGAGTAATCATCTTGATACAATATCTCTATTATAGAGAATCTTCACCATGCTTATGTTGTGCACTGGGGGTTCTCTTCCAAGTTATCTTCTTCCATCTGCATACAAGGGTTTCTTTCTGGTATGCCTCAAGGTCTTGAGTTTTCTCTTTCATATGCTCTTTATTCAATTTCTCTGGAGAACAATATTTGCATTCATGTTGATGTAGAACTCCAACCCATGGATAATATAATGACTCATGTAGAGGTTTACCGGAATGAGCAATCAACATAGTCTTCTCCCTCCATCTGAGAGAACGTCTAGTTTTGGATCTCACAATGCTTTCATTTATGAGTCTTTCATACACTGTTCTTCATCACAACTTTCAGTTCTTCTGCTTGTTTTCTTTTAATGAGTTCATATCAGGCTGGTAATCTTGTGATTCTCGATACAATGACTGGTTGTTCTGGCTTCTCTTTCTTTCTTGGAATCTTCATATTCTTCCTCATGTTTTACTTTAGCTCTTGGGTCCATGGAGTTTCTTATAGATTACATGCCCTAAAGATTCCACTTCCTTCTTTCATCATAGGATCACGGATGTGGATGGACAACCAGGGGTACTTCAAGTCTTCTCTTCGAAGAAGACTTCTTCTGATTTTGCACTGAACATGTATTGTCTTTTATGACTGCTACCATGGATATATATACTTCATCATCTTCAATGGATCATGTATGAGTGCATATAATTAGATCCTTTTGTCTAACGAGGTCTATGCTTCCATCTACATATTTATTGTCTTCTGCAATATATAATTGGCTTTCTCTGTCTAACAGAGTCCACGATTCTATCTTATTGTCTTCTACAAAACGTCATAAGTATTTCTCCAATTTCTTCTTGATTGCTGATTTCTTTGCTTCTTCTGAGTCTCTTCATAATTGATTCGGATTTCATCTTATCTTGTAATAGCTTCCACATCCTTGTATAGTGATAGCAATTCTTATCTTGTTGTTCTTCCATAGGTATAGTTCTTCTTGGAACACATTATCTTCCAAGAGATAGATATACAAGATATGTATAGAGACAATGCAAATAAGACATGTACAAGAAATAAGAAGAGTATTGTTACCTTTAGAAGAAGAAGTCTCTTCCATCCTGCTTAGTTTTCCTTGTAGGTTCCTTTTCTTCGGCAATTGATGCCTCATGTTTCTCCTTCCTTTTCTTTAGTTTAGGACAATGATTCTTGAAGTGACCATACCTTTGACAGTTGAAGCATTGTATTTCTGAAATATCTTTCTCTTATTTCGGCTTCCTCCTTGAACCAAACTTTCTTTTGTTCTTGAAATTCTTGAATCTTGTTGTGAAGGCTTGATCATCGTACTTCTTTTGGGGTTTCTCTTTTGTACTGATCCTTGATTCTTCTTGAGCACAACAAGTCCAAAGTTATTCAAATGTCGGATACTCCTTCCTTGTGTTCATGCTTACGGAAAATGCATCCCATGTCTTGGGAAGACCATTGAGTATTATGTTCACCAATTCCTTTTCTGAAATGATCTCTCTGATAGCTTGTAGTTGATCTATTAATTGAGAGATCCTCACAAAGTATGATGTTATGTTGTCGTCATTATTCATCTTCATGTCACAGAGCTCATTCTTTAGACTCATCACTTGTCCAATGTTTCTAACTGAGAAGAGATTTGTTAGGGCATCGTACATCTTCTTCAATGAGTCAAGATGGGAGATGTAGGGTATCAAGTGGTCATTTATAGAATCCACTATGATACTCATGGCATTGATGTCACTGTCTTTGAACTTCTCCATAACTGCAACGTTATGTGGTTCCTTCTCTTTTCCTTTTTCAAACTTTGGTTTCATGATCTTTCCTTTCACGATATCCAACACTTTATTCTTGGCAAGGATGACGTCAATCCTTGTCTTTCATGCTCTGAAGTTAGAGGCTTCATCTAACTTGTTCTTTGACTTCATAGAATAAGTCATGGCTTCTTTGACTTTGGTCAAACCTTGGATTTGACCATAAATTCAAACTTCATGTCTTGGCCTTCTGAGAGTACCAGGAGATGCGTTGGGATAGGGAGCACTGATCTGTCTGGAGATTAGGTCAATCCCTTCATTTAAGGTGCCTCGACAAGAGGATTAGGTTTTCTGCAACTGCACCTGCTAGTAACCCTAACTGTAGTGTCTTGGAAGTTTCTCCTGCTAGTAACCTTAGTGGCAGTTCCTCAGCGAGCTCAATATCCTAGCGGCTATGCTTCCTTCCAGCTTTTAGACTGAATGAAGGAGGTGTGGGCCCATAACCTGTTAGAATATTAGAAGATTGTGCTCGTTTTTCCATTGACAATACCCTTGTCACCCAACCATATTGATTTCTATTTTTTTCCAGTATTCAAATTGTTTTTTCTGTTTATGCATTGATTTTAACATTGTGTGTATATGATGAACCAAATTATTCTATTTAGTAGTATTCTAGTATTCAATTTTTTTTTTTTTTTATGCATTGATTTTAACATTGTGTATATGATGAACCAAATTATTTTATTTGGTGTGTTTGTTTAAGAGTTGTGTATTACGTCCTATCCATTTTAAGTTGGTCATTGCATAGATTTTAATATAATGCATTGATTTCACTGTTTTTTGAATGGATAAAATTGATTTCAACATTGTGTGTATGTGGATGAAACACATTATTCTATTTAATAAGTTCCTTTGGTATTATTCATCCATTTTAAGTTGGTCATTGCACCACTATTAATATAATGCATTGATTTCAATGCTTCGCACATTGTTTTCAATGTTTTCAATGTTTTAATTGTGGATAAGATTGATTTTAGTGCATTTATTTTAGTGTTTATTGCATTGATTTGAGTGATTACTAAATAGATTTTTTTGTTCCTCTCTTTTTTATAGGGTTTCAATTACAATCATGAAACAATAATTCATACTATCATTTTCTCTCATAACAAGGAAATGGATGATGTAAGAAGACATACATGAAAATTTGTTAGTAGGCATAGAGAGGAGAAGGTGTAATAGATGTATAATAAATAAAAGGAAGATTTCAGTTTCAATTGGATGACTAATCAATTTTTTTGTTGATTTCAGTGTTATTCTCTTTGTTATAAGAGGTCAATTACAATTGTGATACAATAATTCACACTATCATATCCTCTCATAATGAGGAAATGGATGATGTAAATATTGAGGATGTAAGATGACAAACATGAGAACATGTTAGGAGACATAAAGAGTACAAGTTACAAGACATGACTAATCAACAAAAGGAAGATTGAAGAACATAAAAAGATGAACAACAAAGACCATCGTGTCAAATTCAATTGCAACATATGAAAATTGATGAACAAAAAGAATAAAAAAAAAAAGTTTGAACAACAAAAAAGATTTCAAGAAGGAAAAATAAATAAAAGGTCAGATACTGTAATGGTAGACATTGAACTTGTTATTATTTAGATTTGTAACAATCATCCAACCAATGCAACAATAGTAAATGGAGGAGTTGAAAAAAAAATATTTATAGTTATAGGTTAGAAGAGGTGGTTATACATTGATTTCAATGTTTTTATAGAGGATACGATTGATTTTAGTGCGTTTATTTTAGTGTTTAGTACAATGATTTCAGTGATTAGTACATTGATTTCTGTGTTGATAGCAGTGTTCTTCTCTTTGTTATAGAGTTTCGATTACAATTTTAATCTTGCCTTTAGTGCAAACAAATCAAAAATAAGTGTCGAACCACTAATTTTTCGAGAGAGGGTGTTGCTTGCGGTTTTCTCGTGGATTCATTTCATCTCGAGCATCAATATTAATTACGCCGAAAGGCATAAACCTATTGACAATGGGCACATTTAATAGGTTTTTAGTGCTTAATCAGTTTTGTATGGACAAAATTAAATATTGATGGAATATTCTTAGTCGTCCCAATAAATCAATGGAATATTGAAAGTTATTGACGCCACTTGAAGTTGAAGTTGAGACACAAGATTGGCACATGACTTTTATTGGAATATTACAATGCGGAAAGAATGAAAGACAATTCGTCCGCTTGAATTTCCAACATATTCGTGAGAATGTTACATATTTTGCAATTCTTTTTCTCAACATTCTCCACCTTTGAGGAAAACATGAGAATTTTATCGTTTTGCGCACCGCTATAATGTAAAAGTTGCGCAGACTTTTTGGAGATCCGCGTCTTCCACTAAATTATTGTTACACATGAATTTTGTTTGCACCTTTAGCATTAAGTATCTCTTAACTTTTTAGCATGATTGTAATCCTAATTTTATCAATAATAATAATAATAATAAAAGAATACATTCATTAATAATAATAATTAAATAATACATTATAACTGAACCGAACAACCTCACAACAAATTAGAAATAGAGTAATTTATTGTTTACAATTATGTTTAAATACTGTATTTTTTGGATTTTTTTATCAATTTTGATTGAAATCTGGTTAAAAATTGTTGGAATTGTAGATTTGAGTGGAACTATGGATTAAGTACTTGAATCTGTATAATCTGAGTGCCTTTTGAGTTTTTTTAGTACTCTTAATCCATTTATGTATTAAAAATTGCAATTTAAATAACAAAAAATTATCATTTCACTCAAATTTATATCACCAAATTATGGTGAAAAGAGCCAAAAGATAGAACCTTTAGACAATGCCCATACAATTGTATATATAATTAGCATATTTAGAAGTATGGAAAGGGAAATGCTAAAGAGATCACAAGTGAGTATGTGACACATGATGATGATTAATGTCTAGTGAGATCAATTGATCTATCCTACCTTAAGAAGGTAAGTGATTACTTCAATTTCTTTAAAATTGTATTTATATGCTAAAAAAACATTGAGAGAAGCCTTCCAAGGTCCATATAGTTTTGATCCGCTTTCCTTAACTTCAATCAGCCGATGCTTTGAATCAAAACTTTTAGCACACCATGCGACAAGTTCTCTGAAATTGAAAGCCTTAGGCACACACCCGACTTTAGCTATCCCCGATGTCCAGACTTTGTTTGTGATCTTGTCCTCCAAGGAAATCTCAGAATACCACTTATATGCCACAGACCACTAGAAATCCATATCTTCTCGATCTAATGAATTCACTATATCTCCATAGAATGGTTCTCACATTTTCTTGTTTTCCATCTTTTCCACTTTCAATGCACTTAGGTAAGTGTGAGGATTACATGTATAAATCGTATTTTATGTACAATAGGTGCCCTGCTAATCATAAATTAGGGGTCAATCCACTATTCAAATTTGTCCCCTCATACTTTTGGTGCATGTCACTCATCAAATGGTAATTGTCATTTGCATACACAAGGCCTGGGGGAAATGTGCAAAAATTAATCCTCACTAATTAACAACAATCGTTCTCGTCAGGTGAAAGATGTGTTGTAGATATACTATGGTTTCCTCGATACCACAAATAATGTCCTATGTGGAATGTGGGGGGGTGTATTCATGAGGAACATTGGATGTCATCCTTCCGCATGAGCGACATGGGCATCAAAAAATATTCTAAGTATAAGAATGTGGGTTGTGGACATGTGGGGTGTTGTTCTTGAGTCTGTACTAAGGCTTAGAGTACAGTGTCAAGGCATCTGAAAATAGGTAAAAGATGTATACAAGGATAAAGTCACTTTCGGTGTGGGAAACTAAGGCAGATTTCTACATTCTCTACGTCTAGCTTCCAACTGCTCTTGAGCAGTTATATCTCGTTCAATGGCTGTCCATGAACGCTCAAGTTCTTCTCGGGTGTTAGCAGTTATGAGTATTGTATCAAAAAGACTTAAAGCGATATGATTTTGATTAGAGAGTCTAGGTTGAATATTCGGTTGGGTAGCTACAAGGACAGTCATTGATAAAACATCACCAGTAAGAAAGGATTTAACGAGAGGTTTCGACGCTGTTCGATTTGGCTGAAGTGAAGAGAAACTTGTGCACAAAGAATGAAATAAAAACACAAATTGAAGGCCTTTTCCCGTAACCGTGTTACTTTTGATAAAAAGATGCGACGTGGGAGAAAAACGTTTAACAGTGGATAATGCAAAGATCTGGTCAATAGAAAAATCGTGCATACATAAAAGAAGAAGCTAACACAGACATAATTGATATAACGAAAATGAATATACGATTCTGTAAATGTAAATTGGTCTTACACCCGCTAAAGCTGGTGCAGAGGAAAAACAAAAGACAATTACAGAATGACAAAACCCCTTTCACTATAGTAGTGGTATTACTAAATTATAGTGACATATATCAATTATGTAGAGCAAAATGAAAAGAAACAATAAAACACAACGAAACAAACTTGCAACACAGTTGTGACGGGATTAGGAGTCTCCAAATTTTGCTTGTATTAACTTCCTTCATGCAAAAACTCTATTACAATTGATACCCAAAAAGTCCAGCCTGGTGTTCTTCTTTCTCTGTTCTATTTATACAAAAGCGTGCCATGTGCTTTCTTTACATGAGTTCGTGCATATCATACACTTGTCCGTAAAATTGGATCCAAGCTGTGGCGGTTCCGTTTAGTAGCTGTTAGGAGTGAACCACTCCATGTCTTCAACTCCGTTTTCAAGGTGCGCCAGGTGCTTGTCTCTGCATAGACTCAGTGCATATCCTACATTTGTCCAGGAATTGGGATATGAGCTGTGACGGTTCTGCCTGACAACTGGCTTCGGCAAAATAGCAGTCTCGAGCCAATTGCGGAAGTTGATTTCTCATATATGTATCAACAATATCAAGGGTGTCGAGTTGTGTGCTGGGTTGAATTAGATGCTCATCAATTTGAGCCATCCATGCCCTGTCCATTTTAGAGATTTCCATCAAATCTTTCTCATTTTTCTCTTTTATGTTAAGGGAGATCCGCTCCATATTTATTTGCCTCAGCATCTTTGTGTCTCCTCCATTCTCCATCCCTAATAGTTCAGCATTTATGTTTTTGAAGGTTTCTTCGAGTGAATTCGTGACTTTTTGTGCCTGTTCTTTGCTCAAAGCAATATCATGCTCCCAGTTCTTTAACAAAATATTACCCCTTATCTGTTCAGCAATGGAGAGCCCGGGGGTCCCTGTTGAAAACTTGTTATTGGTAGCTATCACTGCTTCCTGGAAGACGACCCGAGCAGCTTCTGCGTTTCTTTCCTTGACAATCAGATTCTCGAAAATCTGATTCATTAACAAGCAATTATTTCGAAACTCCTCGATCTTGTTTAGTAGGCTCTGTTGAGCAGAAGAGACTCTGCTCCGAATGTCAATTGCTCAAGATTTGACAATCTCGATGTCAATCACCTTGCTTTCTGTGACCTCTAATTGAGCCTGTAATTGTGTGATCGTATCCCTCTGGTGGCCGAACTGCACCCGACCATCTTGGATAACTGAATTTTCCTTTTCTAGCTTGGTCTTGAGGACCTTGATCTCTTTCCTATCGGCCAATTGGGCTAGCTCTATTGCTCCACTTGCTTGACTCTTAGCTTCTTCTGCAGCTGAAGCTATTCGAGCTTCAAGAGTCTTGATTAGTCGATTCTTTGCTTTGAGATGATTTTTTAATGCCACGACTGAGAATTGATTTGTTGTTGCGTACGCTCCCAGCGTTCCTACAATCTCTGTGGCAAATTCATCTTTCCTTTTGTTCTTACCATCGGTTATCACTTTGTACTTTTTGACAGTAGACTCTCCCTCCTGATGAAATTCCTTCTTAACTATAGCTTTTCTTTTTCTATCAAAAAAGAATTCATTAGGAGGGAGTTCCTTTTCCCTTATAGGTCTCAGCTCTTCGCCAAAAATCCATCCTTCCTGTATGTTTCCTTGCATCGACTGCAAGGGTGTGACAGAGGTGATGGGCTGCCCAATCTACTTCGCATCCTTCCCTGGTGTGCTGAGTGGATCTTGCTCTTTTGGGGGATCAGAGGTCCTCGTCCCCGCCTCCGGATTTTGAGTTTCCGGTAGGTTTGTGTCTTTTATTTCCACCTCCGGATTATGCTCCTTAGGGGGATCAGCAGCCTCTTTTTCTGTTTCGGGATTCTCCTCCCGCTCAGGACTCTTCTCCCTGTCTGGATTCTTCTCCGGCTCAGGACTCTCCTCCCGATCTCCTTCTTGATGTTTTTTAGGGTTAGATGTTTGCCCCTCAGAACTTTCGGCTTCTTTTTCCTTGTCTTTGGGAAGTCCCAAACCTCCCAGCACCACGGGGAGACATCGCTTCCTGTTCGCCTGAAATTTTAAGACAGAATCCCTGTCTTCGGCTGCTAGGGATTTGATTCGGAATTGTACTTCCGAATAGGATATGGCCCCTCGGAAAACATCATCCGAGGGCGAGGATTCGTGTTCGAACCTTTTTAAGCCACAATTTCCTAAATGAGTACTTACGATCCTCTGGGGATCATGCCTTTTATATTCAATATAGGCCAAATTTAAGCCTTCTAAAGCTACAGCCTCAGCCTTAGCGTGTCCGAAATCTAGCAAGGAATAGGAATTGAGCCGGATAGGAAAAGACGGCCATACCTTCTTTGCTGATGTTTTTAATTCTTTGCTCACGCCGCCGATCACTGTTTGTCGAGCAATTTTGCGACATGCCAGTTTATCGGGGATAAATTGTGGGAGGGCCAGAGGAGGAACAGCAGCTCCGAATACTCTCAAATAGGAGAATTCTTCCTCCACATACCAGTCTGCAATATGGCTCAGACTTGCAGCCATGCTATCCGAGATGCGGGGTGGTAAAAGACCAAAAATGGTGACGTGCAGGGGCACCATCACCCTGTTAAAAATCTCATAAATAAAATTATTCGCATTATTTTCCCACAGCTTATCGTGGTACTCATGCACAACTTTTTCTTTAGATGGACTCCAAGCCCAATTCATCAAAGGGAAAGGCGTCAGGGAGCATGTCGCGTCCATGATATAAGCGGACATGTAGAATCTGGACGGCTTCCCGGCTGCCTTCTGCTCCTGGTACTCGGTGATTTTGTTGAACAAATTATCAGAGAGAATTTTTGCCCAATTGAATGAGGAACCTTCTGCTACCCGAAAAATGAGGGGTACCCACTGGACGTAAAAATGAGCGGTGTCTTCCGATCCGAAAAGCCGACAAGTCATCATCGCCACATACCTGTAGTTTGGTTCCAACGAAGAAATCGAATACACACCCTCGTTATTCACCCCGAATGTGGAGGGACGAGATACCCAATCCTTTATCAAACCTGGCATAGTCTTGTCAAATTCTTTGCACTCCTTCTCTTTGAAGTCTGCGAAGAATTCTTTGCCAAATGTGTATTCAGAGGTCGCTGGGAGCTTGTACATTGACTGGATATGCTTGGGCCTAAAAGTCCCAATCATGGCCTGTCTGTCATTCACAATAGTTCTGGAAGGCAGGTCGATGTGATCCGATGCCCATCGGATCATATCGTAATATGGAAGCAACCGAGGTCTGGTTGCCACCAAGTGCATTTTCGACTAAACAATAGTCTTGTACTTGGTGTTCAGGTCATCTTTCACAATATCATAATTATAGTCATCAAAGTCCGAACAGTTTACCACATCGGATTTCAGGATATCTGAAATAGACGACCAGGTGGATACTGAGCCGCTCAACCGGGGCGAAGTGTCTGAGACGTTGTCCGGACCCTGTGCCGCAATCTCGACGTTTGCTTTTGTCGCTCTCCTTGGTGCCATAGCTGAAGCTTGTTGTCTTGCTCTTCTGCAGTAGACCTGTGTATACATACGGGGATAAGCTTTCTCGGAGAAAAGTGAGTTCTATGCGCTAAGAGCAATGTTTATAGCACAGAACGAAACTTTCGTATATATTTGAAAAATACTGTACCTTATGAAACAAGTCTGTCAAATCGCGAATTAAAACCAAATTAAATGTATAAATTCGATTTTATTTGTTCGTGGATTTACCCTAAATCCTCATTAATGCCATCAATGTTTGGCGTCTTTGACAGACCATCGGGTCATGAAGAGTAAGTAAATTCCTTGTAAAGTGTGCCAATCTTGATGCGCGAGACACACCTCATTTAAAAATTATTTTTCTAAAATTTCAAATCTTAATGTCATATAGATTTCCTCGCTTTTCTCCATCTCGCAAATTTTCCTTTAACGTTTTGGCTTTACAACTCGCGAGACTGCGAGTTCCGATCTTAGTATTAATTAACAATAATCTTGATGTGGCAGATCCTTAATGATTTGATTAACTTAATTGCCAGATCGTGACTCGGGAGGTTGAAGGAAATTTTTTTATTAGAATGATATGCCGAGTCGCGATATTGCGATGCGGTGATAATTAAGGCTCAATATAATTATGTCGCGACTTCGCGAATCAGAGTTTTGGACATTTTAACTTTATGAAAGAAAATGCCGAGGCACGAAACCCCGACGATGTCTAATCAAGGGTTAAAGGTCTTATACTATTCTTTCCTTGGATGAAAATTAGAACCAAGTTCGCATTCTCGCGACTCGGGACTTGTGAATTCAAGAAATAAGGTGTCCGACTTGCGAGATCGCGAAACTTGAAAAATCCTAAGGACAAACATACTTGCGAAAAATGGATCCTTTGTAAGTGACAAAGTATTACTATTCAGGCAACAAAAGTTTTCAGAGTTTTATGACTTTGGAAGGAAAAGGAAAAGAAAAATAACTTTAGATCTCAAGTATCAGAAAATTCAAAATTGTGTGAGGCGAAAAAACAGGGGCGGCTCCAACATAGGCTCCAACTAGGTATCCCGCTTCCCTGTGAGGCGGGAAGAACAGCAGACCAGGTGCCAAAATTGGGTAAATGGAGTCATAGGCTACAAGAGAAAAAATCGGAGGAAAAAGATAGAAAGGGTAAAAACTTTTGCTTGGTAACCCAGAAACTTTTTGAACTCAGATACTCTTTCCAAACATAGCTGAAGTCGCCTATATAATTTTCCATTTCTCACTACTAAGTTTGGGGAACGCTTCCAGACAGTCGTAACGGTCCGAGGACATTCAATAGGTCTCATGATTCTTAACTTGCATCAAAAGAATGATATTATATAATCTAAAATAGGAAAGTCTCTTCTGAATTTGGGGAAATGATCAGGTTTTCAGAAAGCGTTGATTACCAGAGTTAATTGATATTTACGTATAACAGCCCTATAGATCTCTCAGACATTGCTTCACTGCCAGCGAGTCTGTTCAGTACCCCGGTGAAGTTGTCTGACCCCTTTTTACTGAATTTCTTTTCACCACTTCGGAAAATATTTATGCATTTAAATGCTAAGACGAGGGCAATCATTTCTGAATTTCCTTTCATCGTCTTAATGGACATAGGTGGGGGCAATCATTTCTGAATTTCCTTTCACCACCTGTCTCGGTATTTTATTTAATTTTAAAACACGAAGATGGGAGCAATCAGTTCATATCAGGGCTGAGATCTGTGTAGTATTTTTTATCAGAGGGCTGTTAACTTATTTTGATCACTCGGTATCAACCTTCCTTCGACCCTCACAAGACCCTTGGTTCTCAGGGAGACAGGGAAAAATATTTTTTTTTCTCTTTTTTAAGGAACATCCTATTCAGGCAAGCTTTGACTTTTCGGACCCTATTGAAAATCCTAGGAAAGTTAGGGCCGCTATAAGCGTTACTTTGCTTAGTAGAGGATCAAGTAGTTGTGAAAACCAGCCTTTATTGAGATCTGCTTCGGAATCCCTGAGGTTTGAAACGAAAGAACTTTTATCCCTTCCTAAAGGCTTGGGGAAACTGATAGTGGTTTACTGAAAATTAGGCCTAAATGTAGAGAGAAACAAGGCAGCAAGTAAATGATTTTATATAAAAACGGTTGCAACAGTTCTGGACTAGTTTTTTCGAATGCATTCGGGGACAAAAATTATGACATGATTACCTTTGATTTAACGTGTTCATTCAAGTTTAGTTTGAAGATCAAAGTCCAAAAATAATCGTGTTATCTAACCTTTTATATTGCAATTTGGACACATTACCTCAGATTGCTTTAAACAACCTTTCATGATATATGTATCGAGAAAACTCACCTCTGTCTTTCGATTTCCTCGTGGACTATGAATTATCTTATGTATCACCTGATTTATGTTGTTCTGTTATCCACACCGGTCTGCACATTATTTTCTCTTGTTAGCTTCGCCTGAGGCTGGAAACCTTAAAAAATGAACACGAGTCTTATTTGAAAATGTGTTGAAAATTTAAGAAGGAAAACCAAAAATTGAAAATAAACATTCGGACAAAAACATCAATATGTACAAAAACTCATAATGACTTTATTTATTTATAAATGTATATATATATATATATATATATATATAACAATTTTCTATCCGACTGTTGTCAAGTCATGTAGTGTTTCAGATATCGCCCATTGACAGGGGCACTGAGGACTTCCCCATTGATATTTTCCAGAAGAAAAGAATTCTTTCCTTCTGGAGCCGAGACCCTGAATGGTCCATACCAAAGGTGGTCAAATTTTCCATGTTTCCCGGCTTCTTCCCTTCTCGTATCCCATCTTAACACCAAATCACCAGGAAGGAACTGTATGTCCTTCGCCTTGAGATCAAACAATGTTTTCATATCGTCTTGATATTTTTGCATTTTCTCATCGACCCCCACTCTGAGCTGTTGAACCTCAATCAATTGGTTAATTCTTCTAGTTACATGATTGGGCTCTTCGTTTTGATCTTGCCATAATTTCATTACTGGCAATGCTAAGTTTATGGGCAGAACCGCCTCGGTTCCATATACCATCTGAAATGGTGAAATGCCAATAGATCTCTTAGTGCTGATGCGGTTTGCCCATAATGCGTGCTTCAAATGTACATGCCAGGACCTCTTGTTTTCGTTGAGTACCTTTTTTATCACATTTACCAGGCTCTTATTAGATGATTCAGCCAGCCCATTTCCCTGAGGGTAATAAGCCGTGGAATGGCCGAGGACGATACTATACTTCTGGCAGAAGTCGATCATAGCCATGGAATTGAAAGCCTAAGCGTTGTCTGTAACAATATTTCGGGGACACCCGAATCTAGACAAGATGTTATCTTCCAAAAAGTCAATCACCACCGAGTCTGTTGCCCTTTTGGTTGGAATTGCTTCCACCCACTTGGTAAAATAATCTATGGCCGTTAAGATCCACTTATGTTGAGCACTGGAATGGGGATTAATTTCTCCTATGAAGTCTAACCCCCATTGTTGAAATGGGGCTTCGGTTTTGACTGGAACGAGTGGTAGTGCAGGGAGTTTTTGCTTACCGGTAAATATTTGACACGAATAACAGGCCCGTACTTTAGCATTAACATCCGAGAATAGTTTTGGCCAATAGTATCCGACCCTCAAGATCTTATAGGCCGTGGCTCTCCATGAATGATGCCCTCCATAGATTCCTTCATGAAATTCTTCTATAACTCGCGGAGTTTCTGACTCAACCAGACAAACCAGTAAAAACCCGAGCGGATCCTTCCAGAATAGTTGATTTTCGGAGATGCAATATTTTACAGAATGAAGTTTTAACATTCTGTATTTGGCTGGTGTTAGCCCATCTGGGCATCTCAGGTTTAGCAAGTAGAAGACTATATCTCTATACCATCTTGACGATACGAATTTGTCTTCAACCTTACTTGGATATGTCTGGTCATTCGGCTCTTGCACACATATATCTCCATATTCCTCTTGTAGGGAATTGATATCGAGAGCTTTAAGGTTTGATTCAGCCAAGAGTTTGGCCAAACCCTTTCCTTTCACCAATTTAGTTGGTTTGATTTCCAGATCAAACTCTTGTATTTTGGCGATCCAGCGCCCTCGTCTTCCATCGCTGTCTGGCTGTACCAATATGTCCTTCACAGCACTAGTTGGTACATACGCGATAATTCTTGAATGTAGAACGTAGGTTCTGAATGCCTTTAGTGCTTTCACCATTGCATACACCTGTTTTTCCATTATATCATACCTTAGCTCAACATCTCTAAGGCTCTTGCTAAAAAACGCGATTGGGCGCTCAAAACCTTCATCATCTTTTTGCAGTAACACTGCGGAAATAGTATGTTGAGAAGCAAATGAGAAGATGAGGAAATCTTTCAAGTAATCTGGGCTTGTTAACACAGGTGCCTCACTGATAACTTTCTTAATATGTTCGAATGATGCTTTAGCCTCAGCGGTCCAATTTACTCTACTATCTTTCTTCAGCATTCTTGTGATTAATTTAACAATCTCAGCGAAATTTGGTATGAACCTTCGCAAAAAATTTATTGTACCCAAGAAAGCTTGAATTTCTTTAACGTTCCTAGGAATCTGGATAGTTTGTATCGCTTCAAATCTCTTAGGGTCAATCTTGATTCCATCTCTAAATATGATATGCCCTAGAAGCTTACCTTCCTGCATGGCAAAATGCGATTTCTTTGGGTTCAAAGATAGGCCATACCTGCGGCATTTTTCGAAAGTCTGTTTTAAATGGATCAAATGTTCTTCATCGGTTTTAGAAAAAACCATTAAATCGTCGAGGTAGATTACTATGAACTTATCTCTTTCTCCAATGAAAGAAATATCCATGGCGCGCTGGAAGGTAGCCCCTGCATTCATTAAACCAAAAGGCATTTTATCATACATGAATGTACCCCATGGCGTGGTGAAAGCGGTTTTTTCTCTATCTTGTTCATTCATGGCGATTTGGTTGTACCCTGAAAATCCATCTATCATAGACATCCGATTTGCCCCAACTACCCTTTCTAGGACATGGTCCATTTTAGGAAGTGGATAATTATCTTTAAGAGAAGATCTATTCAAGTTCCGGAAATCTACACACAGTCTGATTTCTCCGTTCTTTTTTCTGACAGGGACCAAGTTTGCTATCCAGTCAGAGTATCTTAGAGGTACGATTATTTTCGCGTCTAAAA
>JZKD02S2258265.1:313271-333890 GCA_000966675.3 Picea glauca | reverse complement strand
ATTTTGAGGAAAAGCCCTTAATTCTAGATCATCCCACATTGTTAATGACAAGTTAATCACCTCATACTTTCAAGATTTATGCAAGTTTTGCCACAAAAGATCCAATAAACATATGGCATTTTGGAGATTGGTTAGGGATCATTAATTTCAACAACTTCTATTAAAGATCAACACAAGCCTTAGCACTAATTTCTAGTGATCAAATTTGAAGATTCCATTTCCCTTCAAGACCTACCCTTCAAGGATTATTGAGCCTTCATGGCATTAAATGTCATGAGTGGTTGAAAGGCTATCGATTTATGCATAAAATTGTCATTAAGAAAAAAAATATAATTACTACTACATGGAAATTAAGGGTTTATCAAAAAAATGAAATCAAAGAGAAATATTTCCTTTCCTTAATCCGTAGAGTATATGATAAGGTTTTTGGTGAGTGGTCAAATGCTCTATTTGACAAAAAAAAAATGTTTTTGTACCAAAGGGCCTAATAATAAAATTATATCTATTGCATTTTGATCATATGCATCAAAAACATCAATCTAGCCTCTTTCGGCATTCACATATTCAATTTAGCCAGAAAGACTAAAGTTTTGCGCTCGCATAGAACATTGTTTTCCTAAAATTGACAAATTTAATCACGATTTTCATCCATGTTATATGATTTTCAATCTACATAATTAATGCATTCGAAAATCATCTAACAATAAACTATTGTTCTATGGTAAAGGTCGCCTCATACACTAAATACACTTATACATAAAATGTCATCAAATAACTCATCTTGCTTCAAAATTTGATCGATGTCTTTAGTGATAAGGAACAATGAAAATAAGCATAGATGAGACATGAGACAATACTTGGATGCTCAAGATTAATATTTCTATCACATCACCTTTCCATATACCAATCCCACAACACTTACCATGGAGCTTCTCAGAGAAAAAATCGCTCAATCCTTGGAAGGAAACTTGCAAGCCCCTTGTGTTATATGACATCTCTTTGCTAAACATGTCGTAATGTCAATGGCATATGCTTGAATGCACTACTTGAATTCCCTTTTGTAATATCCTAGTTTTGACCCCTTAATTGTAATATAATAAATCATGTATTATTTTTTTTAATATAGTTTATGAATCAAGAATCAAGCCATGTGGTTTGAGATATAATGATCGCATGTTGTAAATATGTGAGATGCACTGTGAATATTCCAAGTGTGGAGCTCAAGGCCAAGTCCCTACTAGTGAATGCATAAGAGTCCAAGTGGTGGGCTAACTTTACAATGTGGTGGGTATATTTCATATAAGAAGTTCATGGTTTTGTAAAAAGGGAAACACACAATAATATAAATCCACCCTAATTATTTCTTGAGGGAGAAACAAGGGGACTATGATACCACAATTGGGGAAGAGGAAAGGGGATTTTTGGTTGATTTAGCCTTATCATTGTCCTTGGGGTACTATCTTTTCTTGCCTATGTATCCTTACAATCTTCCCATCAATCTTTGACTTTTTGGTTGGTCTAAGTAAAAGTCTCATATGTGTCATATCCCAAGGAAGAGAGAGGGGTCTCATGCAAGAAAATGTTTTGCATTGTCTTTCCCATGTATCATTTCTTATATTATCATTTATTCAACAATTTTTGGGCATGGAGAGGATAAAAATCTCCCATTATATGGGAATGTTTCTCCATAATTTTCATTGTTGTTTTGATCGTTGTAAATGGTACAAATTTCCCATGTTTTAGTGGTTGGTAAGAGCCCATAGAAGTTGGGGAAACTTGTTTTTGAAAATGTGGATGAAAAAAGGATAGTTGGAGAGAAACCATGCTTAGAATTTCCACAATAGTTGAGACAATCATTTAGACCTACAACCCAATTTTTGTTCCTCATTGTTTGTTCCTCATTGATTGTTCAAATTTCACCACTAAAGTGTACAGAGGTATACATACCCTACTCCCTTTTGGATTTGAATGTGTGACCTCTTAGGAAGAAACACATATTGGATCAATCTGTTTAGACACCCCCCATAGATCCCTCCCCTCCAACATTATTTCCAACTCGAACCTTTCCTCCATTCCCCGCCAGCCACTAAAGACGCTTTCCAAATATGTGAAATTCTAGGATCATATATTTCCAAACTATCGATCCCCACTCGAACTCTTCGATAAGTCTCAAATCTAGTTCTCCACTAATTGTCAGGGGATATGCAACTATATGCAACTTATATGAAAATATATGCAACTTTATGCAACTTATAATATGCAACTATATGCAACATGCAACTTATGCAACTTAAGCAACTATGCAACATGCAACTTATGCAACTATGCAACATGCAACTTATGCAACTTAAGAAACATGCAACTATGCAACAATGCAACATGCAACTCATGCAACTATGCAACATGCAACTTATGCAACTTAAGAAACATGCAACTATGCAACATGAAACTTAATGCAACACGCAACTTTATGCAACACACAACTTTATGCAACAATGCAACTTATGCAACTATGCAACTATATGCAAATATACACAACTTATGCAACTATATGTGACTTATGCAACTATATGCAACTATATGACAGATAAGTGTGGCAATTTCAACTTTATGCAACTATATGCTTGTGTTGGTACCAAAAACGTATATGTTGTTGGGTATGTGTTATATTCTTTGCATATGTGTGCGTAGGCACGTCAGATTCGATAACTGTGTCTGATGATCTCTCATAGTAGTGCGTTGCTTGTGTCGTGTGCGTTGGGCGCTTTCCTAGGGGGGTCCCAGGGGGGGGCTGACGGGGTTCGGGGCAGCACCCCAAATTTTTTTTTTTGGGCGGGTTTTGCTATTTTTAGTGGATTTTTCTATTTTTAGAAGTTTACTAAATTAATCCTGGATTAAAGGATTAGGGTTTTGGTATCTACGGAATACCTAAACACACTGTATATATTGGGTTAGGACCCTATAACTTATAGGGAAAATCAATATTCTAACTGATATCTATTTTGGGCATATTTTGGGCATAACGCAGATGACTCGTGGTGCATAGTGAAAATGTGAAGGTGGCAAAAAACTCTCAACACTTCTCAACTTTTATCGAAGGTTAATTTGTGGATTTTTGTCAAAAAGTTAGTTTTTTAAAGAATCTCTGGTCTCTCGGGTTCCTTTGGGGGAAAAAGTTAAAAATCATGGTGTGGAGGTAGCTCTTATTTTGAGAGCAAGTTTAATTTTATTTTAGTTTTATAATTTTGGCAAACAATTTGACTTTTTATCTCTCAGGCTATAATAACAGGGTCTTATTTAGTTCATTTAAATTTATGCCAAAATATTTGGGCCCGAAAGGCCAATCTTCAAATCCTCGAGTCACACACCTACATCAACAATAACACAAGGTCAAACAACAACAACATACAAGCCAGTGCCAAAGCACCAACGCCCAACACAGGTAGTATCCTTGGGCTCACATCGTCGAGTATACAATGCAAACGTTCGCATATGTAAATGTTTACAAATGCTCTCTCCTCGTGAATGTGGGATTTTTCGACAAGGTTAAAAAATAAATCAAATTGCAACAGTTGTCAAGTGCATTTACCAGGTGTCAGGGCATTGCTTTTTTTAATATTTACAGGTGCTAGATGTTCATTTAGCTGATTTTTCAGTTTGAATGAACACTGTGGTATGTTGGCAAGGATGCATTCATGTTGAGGTTAAGGAAAATGTAAGGCAGGCTGTAGAAATGTCATCGCTCAGGCATAATCTGGTACATGAAGGGTGCCAACATAGATACTCGTAGAAACCTCCAATCGGTCGACTCCATCTCGACCATTGATTGCATAATTGTACCCTGCTAGCTGTTGCTTTTCTTACAAGGAAGTTTACTTTTCTTGAGGGCGGAAATTGATAAGTTTGCAGAGCGTGGACTTCCTTCTCTTGCTAGATCGATTCTCTTGGCCGTATGAAGAACCTGAATGAGGCTCTTGAAAATTGAAGTGTGCAGAGGTGTTTAGATGCGCATATAGGTGTTAAGTTGCAGTTTTAAATGTAAACCTGTAGTGGATGTAATTGTTAAAGCCTAAAGGATGCATCATCGTTTTCAAAAACTTTCACTGTTATTTTATTTAAGCAAATTCAAGGTATCATTCAAAGGGCATTAATTTCTTTGGCGAAGAGATTGGTTGTCGGTTGAAGTTGTGTCTCCCTTGATGATGTGATGACATTTTCCTTGAAGGTACAGATGAAACTTGTAAAGGATTGGCTTCCAGTTCTTATTACCTGCAGAGATAGTGTTTCCCCTACCCCATCAAATGCTTTAGAGTTTCTTATCAGGATTTGGAAGATGTTTTTCTACAAATAATCTCCACATTACCAATGCCTGATGCTTCAAACTTGTTACAACAGTGCCTAAGTTTTTCCACTCGAAATGTGGATGATTGTATTCATTTGGTAATTGTTTTCAATACCTAGTTCCAAAGGGCAAGTCATACTCAGATTTTTAATGAAGATTAAAAGGGTCTTATGGAGTGGTCTATAAAGCTAGAGATCTCAAAACTTCAAAACTGGTTGCCATCAAAGTGATTGCTTTATGTGAAGGGGAAGAGGGATATGAGGAGATACGGGGAGAAATTGAAATGCTACAACAATGTAATCACCTGAATGTATCGAAGATAACAAGCACCGATGGCACAATTAGATTGCCTTTCGCATACTTTGGAAGCAATTTCTTCGGATCCACTGCGTAGTTTTATCAGGGTTTAGCCTTACAGAGTCATAGTGCTAGGAATTTGCAACCAATTCGAGCTATTGAAACAGAGATCCATCCTAGAGTTCAAAAATCCTCGGGAAAGGAGAGGAACAAGATTGGAATAAATGGATTCAGTCGTATTGGGAGGTTGGTTTTGTGTGTTGCATTGGATAGGGAAGATATTGAAGTAGTTGTGATCAATGACTCGTTCATTGATGCCAAATACATGGCTTACATGTTTAAGTATGATTCGACTCATGCGGTATACAAAGGGAGATTCAAGATTGTTGATGATAAGACTCTGGAAATTGATGGCCACAAAATTATAAATATGGGTTCTGAAAGCAAGGCAACATTGTGGAACAACCTTTATATCCATGAGGTTGAAGGAGATTTTTTCCAGACAAGTGGCAGAGTGTCCCTATTTTTGGACATCCTTTTGAATACAACTGGAATTCAAGGAACCAATTCAACCAGTGCAAAACGAGGTAGATCCAGGACTCGAGGCAGTAGTTGGGAAAGAGGTAATCTAAAGATATTTATCCCAGATTTCATGGAGCAGATGGCAGCTCGATCATCATCAGGTGGCAATTTAAATTCATTCATGACAAATGGCAAATCTTTCCCACATTTCAGGCAGTGGTTAGAACACAGTTTCTCCAGCTGTCAGCAAATTCTAACAATCTCTAGCATTCGAGGTGCTCAAGTGGCATTTCTAGATTTCAAATCATTCTTTGTTAAGTTAATTCCTAGGAATTAGGCAGTTTAGTGGTTACATGTGTCATTCCATATAACCGTTTTCTATTATTAGAAACATAAAATTAGAGCTTGAGTCTTTTGAAGGCTGAGGCATTTTTCTTCTATATATGCACATGTAAAAGATGAAGGGAGGGTTCGACCTGGAAGGAAGTGGTTTTTCTTTGTTGGACTATGGGCCTTGCCATTCCAGAAAGTTTTTTTTGTAATCTCGAAATGATCGATCAATAATAGGCAAGTTGTTGACATGATTCTTATGTCGAGGTGTTGGTGGCGTTTCTTTTCTCTGTTAAGTGTTTTTCTAGTTATCATTTCATTTGTTTTCAAATTTGTATTGTGAAAGGAAAATTAATAGAGAAAAATTTATTGGGGAAATACTCTGCAACTGGTTCTTGATAATCTTTATGTTTCTCTTCTAAAAGCTCAGTTTAGGAATTCTTAAATGCTCCTTTGCTTGGCTTTTTCCTCCCCTATTTCTTCCTCATTTGACACCATTCAAACTTAATTCATCCCAACATTTCCACTACCTTGCCCTATGTAGGAGACTTGTCTAGATTTGAGAGTGAATCATGTATTTAAGCACAGACCCCATTTGCCCATTGGCCCTCCTTGTTGTCCCAAACCAACCATTTAAAAATCAAAAACCCCGATCCCTCATAACTAGCCTAATATACTATGCCAAACCAAGCTAAATCATACAGAGAGAGCCCTCTCTGAGTCCTGGAGGGATAGATCCAAGACTCCAAGCGGTTGAAACAATTACCTCTATCAATTTCTCCTTAGCCTGAGAAATTGCAGAGTGATAACATTTTGGCGACCATAATGGGGGACATTCTCCAGAAGTGCACTTCAAGTTCAGATTTGACTTCTAACGGTGAATAGAAGCCAAACACAGGAAGGCTGTACCATTCACCTGGCGACTCCATTGATCAAGATCCCGAGCTTCAAAGTTCACGAGCGAATTCACTGCCAACGGATCCATATTTCAGAACATTGATGATGATTCAAGATGACAGGGTATGTGGCAAATCCTATATCTAGTGAAGCTATAAAAGAATTCAGGGATGAGTTAGCAGATTTTCAAATTGATGAAGTTTTGTAAACAACCGTGTTTCACTATTGGAAATTGAGAAAGTTTTCTCCCGAAGTTAAAATTTGTGTTCTCAAGTTGTTTGCTGAAAGACTTGAAAAGGATATTGAGATCTTGAATACTCAGATTCAGTCCTACAATTTCCAAAATCCAAAATAGTTTTATGAGAATCTTACTTCTCCAAAACCAAAAGAGATTGTATTGTCTTTCGATTTTCCGATTGATGAATATTTTGTTTGTAAGCATAAGTCTAAAACTGAACAGTTGCAATCATGGTCTAATATTGAGGATACATATGGAAAACTCATCCATGTTAAAATGGTAAATGAATTCCTGGAGAATCAACAAATAGATCATATATTTATTGACCCAGTTGCAAATTATATGGAGCTGCTCTTCAGTATTATTGTTCAATCATGTTTTTTCTGCAAGGACCCGAGCCATCACCAGTTGCCATTACATATTTCAGTTGTGATTTGCATCAAGCTTGATGAGGAAGCCCAAACATGGGATCAACTACTGGTTTGGATTCATTGGAACTTTTTCATTACTTGATTGAGTAGTAACTGTTAGCAAAGTAGGGTACGTACATGTGTGCAAATAAGCTCAGTACTTTGAACATTTTCCAAGTATTTCTTCAGTTCAACATTTTTCAGATTGCAATTAAACCATCAGATCTCCAATGTACATAATTCTCAGTTTTAAAACCTGCAGCACAAAGTTTCAGTCATTAGTTTTCAGTCTAAATTTCAGTTTTTAGTTCATAAATTGGCCACCATTGCCTAATAGAAAGACACTGATAATCAAGTTCCCAGAGTTCGGCAGTTCTAGACACCTCCTTTGGAGCTATCTTCCCCAGGCGGAGCCTATGTTAGGACCCTATAACTTATAGGGAAAATCAGTATTCTGACTGATATCTATTTCGGGCATATTTTGGGCATAACACAAATGACTCCTGGTGCATAGCGAAAATGTGAAGGTGGCAGAAAACTCTCAAGACTTCTCAACTTTTATTGCAGGTTATTTTGTGGATTTTTGTCAAAAAGTTGGTTGTTTAAATAATCTCTAGTCTCTCGGGTTCCTTTGGGGGAAAAAGTTAAAAATCATGGTGTGGAGGTAGCTCTTATTTTGAGAGCAAGTTTAATTTTATTTTAGTTTTAAAATTTTGGCAAAAAATTCTACCTTTTAGCTCTCAGGCTTTAATAATAGGGTCTTATTTAGTTCATTTAAATTTATGCCAAAATATTTGGGCCCGAAAGGCCAATCTTCAAATCCTCGAGCCACGCACCTACATCAACAATAACACAAGGTCAAACAACAACAACATACAAGCTAGCGCTAAAGCACCAACGCCCAACACAAGTAGTAGCCTTGGGCTCACATCGTCGAGTATACACTACAAAATTTTGCATATGTAAACATTTATAAATGCTCTCTTCTCGTGAATGTGGGATTTTTCCACAAGGTTAAAAAATAAAACAAATTGCAACAGCTGTCAAGTGCATTTACCAGGTGTCGAGGCATTGTTTTTTTTAATATTTACAGGTGCTATATGTTCATTTAGCTGAGTTTTTAGTTCGAATGAACACTGTGGTATGTTGCCAAGGATGCATTTGTGTTGAGGTTAAGGAAAATGTAAGGCAGGCTGGAGAAACATCATCGCTCAGGCATAAATTGGTACATGAAGGGTGCCAACATAGATACTCATAGAAACCACCAATCGGTCGACTCCATCTTGACCATTGCTTGCATAATTGTACCTTGCTAGCTATTGCTCTTCTTACAAGGAAGTTTACTTTTATTGAGGGCGGAAATTGATAAGTTTGCAGAGCATGGACTTCCTTCTCTTGCTAGATCAATTCTCTTGGTCGCATGAGGAACCTGAACAAGGCTCCTACAAATTCAAGTGCGTAGAGGTGTTTAGATGCACATACAGGTGTTAAGTTGCATATTTAAATGTAAACCTGTAGTGGATGTAATTGTTAAAGCCTAAAGGATGCATCATCTTTTTCAAAAACTTTCATTGTTATTTTATTTAAGAAAATGTAGGGTATCATTCAAAGGGCATCAATTTCTTTGGTGAAGAGACTGTTCGTCGGCTGAAGTTGTGTCTCCCTTGATGATGTGATGAGGTTTTCCCTGAAGGTACAGATGAAACTTGTAAAGGATTGGCTTCCAGTTCTTATTACCTATAGAGATAGTGTTTCCCCTACCCCATCAAATGCGCTAAAGTTTCTTATCAAGATTTGGAAGATGTTTTTCTACAAATAATCTCCACATTGCCAATGCCTGATGCTCAAAGCTTGTTACAGCAGTGCCTAAGTTTTTCCACTCGAAATGTGGATGATTGTACTCATTTGGTAACTGTTTTCAATACCTGGTTCTGAAGGGAAAGTCATACTCCATAGATTTTTAATGAAGATTAAAAGGGTCTTATGGAGCGGTCTATAAAGCTAGAGATCTCAAAACTTCAGAACTAGTTGCCATCAAAGTGATCACTTTATGTGAAGGGTAAGAGGGCTATGAGGAGATACGGGGAGAAATTGAAATGCTACAACAATGTAATCACCCGAATGTATCAAAGATCACAAGCACTGATGGCACAGTTAGATTACCTTTCAGATGCTTTGGAAGTAATTTCTTCGGATCCACTGTGTAGTTTTATCAGGGTTCATACTTACAGAGTCAAAGTGCTAGGAATTTGCAACCAATTCGAGCTATTGAAATAGAGATCCATCCTAGAGTTCAAAAATCCCCGGGAAAGGAGAGGAACAAGATTGGAATAATTGGATTCAGTCGTATTGGGAGGTTGGTTTTGTGTGTTGCATTGGATAGGGAAGATATTGAAGTAGTTGTGATCAATGACTCATTCATTAATGCCAAATACATGGCTTACATGTTTAAGTATGATTCAACTCATGCGGTATACAAAGGGAGCTTGAAGATTGTTGATGATAAGACTTTGGATATTGATGGCCACAAAATTATAAATATGGGTTCTGAAAGCAAGGCAGTATTGTGGAACAACCTTTATATCCATGAGGTTGAAGGAGATTTTTTCCAGACAAGTGGCAGAGTGTCCCTGTTCTTGGACATCCTTTTAAATACAGCTGGTAGCCAAGGCACCAATTCAGCTAGTGCAAAACAAGGCAGATCCAGGACTCGAGGCAGTAGTTGGGAAAGAGGTAATCTAAAGATATTTATCCCAGATTTCATGGAGCAGATGGTAGCTCGATCATCATCAGGTGGCAATTTAATTTCATTCATGACAAATGGAAAATATTTCCCACATTTCAGGCAGTGGTTAGAACACAGTTTCTCCAGCTGTCAGCAAATTCTAACAACCTCTAGCATTCGAGGTGCTCAAGTGGCATTTCCAGATTTCAAATCATTCTTTGTTAAGTTAGTTCCTAGGAATTAGGCAGTTTAGTGGTTACATCTGCCATTCCATATAACCATTTTCTATTATTAGAAACATAAAATTAGAGCTCGAGTCTTTTGAAGGCTGAGGCATTTTTCTTCTATATATTCACATGTAAAAGATGAAGGGAGGGTTCGACCAGGAAGGAAGTGTTTTTACTTTGCTGGACTATGGGCCTTCCCATTCTAGAAAGTTTTTTCTGTAATCTCGAAATGATCGATCAGTAATAGGCAAGTTGTTGACATGATTCTTGTGTCGAGGTGTTGGTGGCATTTCTTTTCTCTGTTAAGTGTTTTTCCAGTTATCATTTCATTTGTTTTCAAATTCTTATTGTCAAAGGAAAATTAATAAAGCAGAGTTTATTGGAGAAATACTCTGCATCTGGTTCTTGATAATCTTTATGTTTCTCTTCTAAAAGCTCAGCTTAGGAATTCTTAAATGCTCCTTTGCTTGGCTTTTCCATCCCCTATTTCTTCCTCATTTGACACCATTCAAACTTAATTCAATCCAAAATTTCCACTACCTTGCCCTGTGTAGGAGATTTGTCTAGATTTGAAAGTGAATCATATATTTAAGCACAGACCCCATTTTCCCAATGGCCCTCCTTGTTGCCCAAAACCAACCATTTAAAAACCAAAAACCCCGATCCCTCATAACTAGCCTAATATCCTATGCCAAACCAAGTTAAATCATACAAAGAGAGCCCTCTCTGAGTCTTGGAGGGATAGATCCAAGACTCCAAGCGGTTGAAACAATTACCTCTGTCAATTTCTCCCTCAGACTGAGAAATTACAGAGTGATAATATTTTGGCGACCATACTAGGGAACATTCTCTAGAAGTGAACTTCAAGTTTAGATTTGACTTCTAACGGTGAATAGAAGCCAAACACAGGAAGGTTGTACCATTCACCTGGTGACTCCATTGTTCAAGATCCCGAGCTTCAAAGTTTATGAGCGACTTCACTGCTAATGGATCCAGATTTCAGAACATTGATGATGATTCAAGATGACAGGGTATGTGGCAAATCCTATATCTTGTGAAGCTATAAAAGAATTCAGGGATGAGTTAGCATATTTTCAAATTGACGAAGTTTTGTTAACGGTCATGTTTCACTGTTGGAAATCAAGAAAGTTTTCTCCTGAAGTTAAAATTTGTGTTCTCGAGTTGTTTTCTGAAAGACTTGAAAAGGATATTGAGATCTTGAATACTCAGATTCAGTCCTACAATTTCCAAAATCCAAAATAGTTTTATGAGAATCTTACTTCTCCAAAACCAAAAGAGATTGTATTGTCTTTCGATTTTTCGATTAATGAATATTTTGTTTGCAAGCATAAGTCTGAAACTGAACAGTTGCAATCATGGTCTAATATTGAGGATACGGATGGAAAACTCATCCATGTTAAAATGCTAAATGAATTCCTGGAGAATCAACAAATAGATCATATATTTATTGACCCGGTTGCAAATTATATGGAGCTCCTCTTCATTATAACTGTTCAATCATGTTTTTTCTGCAAGGACCCGAGCCATCACTAGTTGCCATTACATATTTCAGTTTTGATTTTCATCAAGCATGATGAGGAAGCCCAATCATGGGTTCAACTACTGGGTTGGATTCATTGGCACTTTTTCATTACCTGATTGAGCAGTAACTGTTAGCAATGTAGGGTAGGTAAATGTGTGAAAATAAGCTTAGTACTTTGAGCATTTTCCAAGTATTTCTTCAGTTCAACATTTTTCAGATTGCAATTCAACCATTAGATATCCAATGTACAGAATTCTTAGTTTTAAAATCTGCAGCACAAAGTTTCAGTCATTAGTTCTCAGTCTAAATTTCAGTTTTCAGTTCATAAATTGGACACCATTACCTAATAGGAAGACATTGATCATCAAGTTCCCAAAGTTCGACGGTTCTAGACACCTCCTTCGGAGCTATCTTCCTCAGGTGGAGCCTATATTAGGACCCTATAACTTATAGGGAAAATCAGTATTCTGACTAATATCTATTTCGGGCATATTTTGGGCATAACGCAGATGACTCGTGGTGCATAGTGAAAATGTGAAGGTGGCCGAAAACTCTCAACACTTCTCAACTTTTATCGCAGGTTAATTTGTGGATTTTTGTCAAAACATTGGTTTTTTAAAGAATCTCTGGTCTCTCGAGTTCCTTTGGGGGAAAAATTTAAAAATCATGGTGTGGAGGTAGCTCTTGTTTTGAGAGCAAGTTTAATTTTATTTTAGTTTTAAAATTTTGGCAAAAAATTTGACTTTTTAGATCTCGGGCTTTAATAACAGGGTCTTATTTAGTTCATTTAAATTTATGCCAAAATATTTGGGCCCGAAAGGCCAATCTTCAAATCCTTGAGCCACGCACCTACATCAACAATAACACAAGGTAAAACAACAACAACATACAAGCCAACGCTGAAGCACCATCGCCCAACACAAGTAATAGGCTTGGGCTCACATCGTTGAGTATACAATGCAAACGTTCGCATATGTAAACGTTTATAAATGTTCTCTCCTCGTGAATGTGGGATTTTTCCACAAGGTTAAAAAATAAAACAAATTGCAATAGTTGTCAAGTGCATTTACCAGGTGTCGGGGCATCGTTTTTTTTAATATTTACAGGTGCTAGATGTTCATTTAGCTGAGTTTTCAGCTCGAATGAACACTGTGGTATGTTGCCAAGGATGTATTCATGTTGAGGTTAAGGAAAATGTAAGACAAGCTGGAGAAACGTCATTGCTTAGGCATAATATGGTACATGAAGGGCACCGACATATATACTCATAGAAACCACCAATTGGTTGACTCCATCTCGACCATTGATTGGATAATTGTACCCTGCTAGTTGTTGCTCTTCTTACAAGGAAGCTTACTTTTCTTGAGGGAAGAAATTGATAAGTTTGTAGAGCGTGGACTTCCTTCTCTTTCCAGATCGATTCTCTTGGCCGCATGAGGAACCTGAACGAAGCTCCTGCAAATTCAAGTGGGCAGAGGTGTTTAGATGCGCATACAGGTGTTAAGTTGCAGATTTAAATGTAAACCTGTAGTGGATGTAATTGTTAAAGCCTAAATGATGCATCATCATTTTCAAAAAATTTCACTATTATTTTATTTAAGCAAATGTAGGGTATCATTCAAAGGGCATTGATTTCTTTCGCAAAGAGATTGGTCGTCGGCTGAAGTTGTGTCTCCCTTGATGATGTGATGATGTTTTCCCTGAAGGTACAGATGAAACTTGTAAAGGATTGGCTTCCAGTTCTTATTACCTACAGAGATAGTGTTTCCCCTACCCCATCAAATGCGCTAAAGTTTCTTATCAGGATTTTGAAGATGTTTTTCTACAAATAATCTCCACATTGCCAATGCCTGATCCTCGAAGCTGGTTACAATAGTGCCTAAGTTTTTCCACTCGAAATGTGGATGATTGTACTCATTTGGCAACTGTTTTCAATACCTAGTTCTGAAGGGAAAGTCATACTCCACAGATTTTTAATGAAGATTAAAAGGGTCTTATGGAGCGGTCTATAAAGCTAGAGATCTCAAAACTTTAGAACTGGTTTCCATCAAATTGATCGCTTTATGTGAAGGCGAAGAGGGCTATGTGGAGATACAGGGACAAATTGAAATGATACTACAATGTAATCACCCGAATGTATCGAAGATAACAAGCACTGATGGCACAGTTAGATTGCCTTTCAGATGCTTTGGAAGCAATTTCTTCGGATCCACTGCATAGTTTTATCATGGTTCAGCCTTACAAAGTCAGAGTACTAGGACTTTGCAACCAATTCAAGCTATTGAAACAGAGATCCATCCTAGAGTTAAAAAATCCTCGGGAAAGGAGAGGAACAAGATTGGAATAAATGGATTCAGTCGTATTGGGAGGTTGGTTTTGTGTGTTGCATTGGATAGGGAAGATATTGAAGTAGTTGTGATCAATGACTCGTTCATTGATTCCAAATACATGGCTTACATGTTTAAGTATGATTCAACTCATGCGGTATACAAAGGGAGCTTGAAGATTGTTGATGATAAGACTCTGGAAATTGATGGCCACAGAATTATAAATATGGGTTCTGAAAGCAAGGCAACATTGTGGAACAACCTTTATATCCATGAGGTTGAAGGAGATTTTTTCCAGACAAGTGGCAGAGTGTCCCTGTTTTTGGACATCCTTTTGAATACAGCTGGCAGTCAAGGCACCAATTCAGCCAGTGCAAAACGAGGTAGATCCAGGACTCGAGGCAGTAGTTGGGAAAGCAGTAATCTAAAGATATTTATCCCAGATTTCATGGAGCAGATGGCAGCTCGATCATCATCAGGTGGACATTTAATTTCATTCATGACAAATGGCAAAGCTTTCCCACATTTCAGGCAGTGGTTAGAACACAGTTTCTCCAGTTTTCAGCAAATTCTAACACCCTCTAGCATTCAAGGTGCTCAAGTGTCATTTCTAGATTTCAAATCATTCTTTGTTAAGTTAGTTCCTAGGAATTAGGCAGTTTAGTGGTTACATGTGTTATTACACATAACTGTTTTCTATTATTAGAAATAGAAAATTAGAGCTCGAGTATTTTGAAGGCTGAGGTGTGTTTCTTCTATATATGCACATGTAAAATATGAAGGGAGGGTTCGACCTGGAAGGAAGTGTTTTTTCTTTGCTGGACTATGGGCCTTGCCATTCCAGATTTTTTTTTTCTGTAATCTCAAAATGATCGATCAGTAATAGGCAAGCTATTGATAGGATTCTTGTGTCGAGGTGTTGGTGGCATTTCTTTTCTCTGTTAAGTGTTTTTCCAGTTATCATTTCATTTGTTTTCAAATTCTTATTGTCAAAGGAAAATTAATAGAGCAGAATTTATTGGAGAAATACTCTACATTTGGTTATTGATAATCTTTATGTTTCTCTTCTAAAAGATCAGTTTAGGAATTCTTAAATGCTCCTTTGCTTGGATTTTTCCTCCCCTATTTATTCCTCATTTGACACCATTCAAACTTAATTCAATCCAACATTTCCACTACCTTGCCCTATGTAGGAGATTTGTCTAGATCTGAGAGTGAATCATATATTTAAGCACATATCCCATTTGCCCAATGGCCCTCCTTGTTGTCCCAAACCAACCATTTAAAAACCAAAAACCCCGATCCCTCATAACTAGCCTAATATCCTACGCCAAACCAAGCTAAATCATACAGAGAGAGCCCTCTCTGAGTCTTGGAGGGCTAGATCCAAGACTCTGAGCGGTTGAAACAGTTACCTCTGTCAATTTCTCCCTCAGCCTGAGAAATTACAGAATGATAACATATTGTATGGTAATGGTGAAATTGGAGAGAATGAATATATAAGAAAGGTTTTCCAGGTTGAGGGTTTTCGGTATAAATCTCTATGTACTATGTGAATGAGCCATTGATTAAATTCTGTTTTTCTTAAGAATCTGTATGCATTGCTTTACTTCACAGGTTTAAAACTTACATATGCAACATGCAACTTATGCAACTTAAGCAACATGCAACTATGCAACATGCAACTATGCAACTTAGGCAACTATGCAACTATGCAACATGCAACTATGCAACATACAACTATGCAACGTGCAACTTATGCAACTATGAAACATGTAACTTATGCAACTTAATCAACATGAAACTATGCAACATGCAACTTAATGCAACACACAACTTTATGCAACACGGAACTTTATGCAACAATGCAACTTATGCAACTATGCAACTATATGCAACTTATGCAACTATGCAACTATATGCGACTTATGCAACTATGCAACTATATGCAACTTATGCAACTATGCAACTATATGCGACTTATGCAACTATATGCAACTATATGACGGATAAGTGTGGCAATTTCAACTTTATGAAACTATATGCTTGTGTTGGTACCAAAAACGTATATTGGCACGATAACTTATCTTCTTGTTTTAACGAGTGTAGGTACCACCAAATAGGTATCTGTGGGATCTATCTTCCTCGAGTGATGATCAAGATATACTAAGAGAGGTTGAAAGTGAGACGTGTTGTACTAGATCTACCGGTTCTAGATCAACTAGGCTGGAAAAGGTAAGGAAATGATTCTGTACCCTCATGCAATTTTTTATTGCCAATGGAGGGTCGTGTAATTATGATTCTGAGAGCATAGGTGACATTGAGTTTCCCTTGAGGTATAAACATCTAGTGCAACGATGGGCACCTAAGGAGCTACCTGAAGTGGACACAGATTTCTTCATCGGTGGGAGGATGTATCGCATTGCTCCTTCGTCCTTACATGGATTGGGTTTATTTTCCATGGATGGCATAAAGGTCCGCTATGGCACTGTAACTGAATTGATGGAGTATGTCGGACCATTATACAAATACAATTACTGGTTGATGTTGGTCTGATATACGCAAAGTATGTAGAGATACAGAGTTGCTGAAAATTATATACAACTACTAGATAACAATAAAAATAAAGGGGCAACTATGTATATTGATGGAAGGCCAAAATCTACTGGAAACATTGTGGGCTTTATAAATAGTACACAACCAGTGGCAACAACTAAGAAACCGAATTTCATATTTGAGGCACGTGAAGGAAATCGTATATTTGTATGTGCAACAAAAACAATAGTTTCAGGTGAAGAGTTGTTGATTGATTACAACTTAAATCAAATAGATGGAGGGGGTGCGACTATGGGGGTAAATATCTTACATACCATTCAAATCTACCTTTGATCAATCATTGTTACAATTTATCGTTGCAATATTTCAAATCTTTACCACATAATTTTTTTACAATTACTTTCATAACTCTTGTTGAATAATTTATTGTGTCAACATCTATCCAGGGTGACCGTGGAAAGGCACCCACTTTGCCTCAGTAGGTAAATGTTAAATATAGTAAAAACTTATGACTACAACAACTAAATTTCAGAAATTTCATTATTTTTTTCTGATATCACTGCAATATTTCATTTTCTTAATGTTACGGGTGAATTTCATAACTTTTATTGATTGATTTATTGTGTCAACATCTGTCCAGGGTGACCGTGGAAAGGCACCCACTGTGCCTCAGTAGGTAAATGTTAAATACAGTAACAACTTATGACTGCAACAACTAAATTTCTAAAATTTCATTATTTTTTTCTGATATTACTCCAATATTTCATTTTTTAAATGTTACAAGAGAATTTCATAACTTTTGTTGATTGATTTATTGTGTCAACTTCTGTCCAGGGTGATCGTGTCCGAAAATCACCCATTACATCTATCCAGGGTGACTGTGGAAAGGCACCCGCAGTGCCTCACCAGGTAAATGTTAAATACAATAACAACTTATGACTACAATAACTAAATTTCTGAAATTTTGTTATTGTTTTTCTGATATTACTGCAATATTTCATTTTTTTAATGTTACAGGTGAATTTCATAACTTTTGTTGATTGATTTATTGTGTCAACATCTGTCCAGGGTGATCGTGTCCGAAAATCACCCGCTACATCTATCCAGGGTGACCGTGGAAAGGCACCTGCAGTGCCTCACCAGGTAAATGTTAAATACAGTAACAACTTATGACTACAACAACTAAATTTATCAATTGTTGAAGTTCATCTCATTAATTTTATTAATCAATGTATTGTGTCATGGTCAACGTGGGAAGGGTCCCATAGAGGATATTGATGAGGACGAAATATTGTATTCGACTGACCCAATGACAACTGTAATGAAGGCCTTGAAGAAGGCTAACATAGAATATCTAGGTTTTATTAGCAAAAGACCCCTGACACAGGAGGACAGGGCAAGAATTGTAGAGCCACAAAATACAATAACTAATTTTGGGGTAAGTGGCATCTTCACATATTTTTATCAGCTATGACAATTTCATATCTATTTTTTTGTTTTATATTTTGTATATGATCTGATAAATTAAAGTTTTCCATTTGTAGGAGTTTTTAAACCCTGTGCATGGGGAACCTGTCGATCTTGCAACTGCTATAGGTAGTAGTGATGGTCCAATGCAAAACAAAGGTCGACATAGCAAAGTGCAAGTGAGGCTTTTTGAGCCTCCTGAGGTTCCCCTAGAGTCCATTGATGAGTGAAATGATTTTGACCATCATGACTTGCCGAAGCATGATGAGTCGGAGCCTGGGACTCCACATGACTTCGGAGAGGAACATAGTGTAGATGGATAGGATACTATTCTGCATGGAGCAGAACGAATTAAAAGCACCAGTTCACTAGATGTCACCTTTCTGGTGGATGACACATGTGTTCTGATCAATATTCAGAAGATTGCAGGTAATTGTTAATTAATTGATTCATTTTTTTGATGAAAATGAAATGGACATTTGTTGAGATTATTATAAATTAACAGATAACACATTTCTATAGGAAACAATTTTTTCTATAGAAACTTAAATGACAAAGCATTGGAGTTGTTTGGCCCCACCATTTGCACACGGTGGAATGGCCAAGATAGAAAAAAGAAAGATGATTTAATAGATCACATGGTAAACTTGTTCGGCAACACTTTCAACAAGAAAGTGGTTACAAAGTTAGTCAGTGAGAATTTAAAATATACCAGGGCCCAATATAGGGAGAAATTACAAATAGACCTCAAGCATGAGTGCCCTCCCATGGTTCTCGAGAAATAGTGGAAGGCACTAATAGAGGATGCAAAGGAGAACTTGTTTAAAAAACAAGGATGACAACCATGAGATGGTCAAGCAAGGTACAAAACATGTCATATTATTAGTGAAATATGAGCATTTATGTTCTTCTTTCCTGTTTTAAGTAACAATTCCGATATCTAATTTTTTTCAAAAATTCCATATGTAAGCTACCAGACACCTCCAAAGCAACAAAGGCCGGAGTGGAAAAACACGACCAGCATAAACTAGGCCAGGGTGGCTACAAAAAACTAAAATCTTGAATAGTAAGATTTAAATGATTAATTGTGGTTAATATTTATTTAACAGTAGCGAACAAATATATGTTTTTGTTATTGGTATTTTAATGGTGTTATGCATTGCAGTTAAATATGTTCAACATTGTTGCCATCGAGGAGGACCTAAATCTTGGTTACAAGCATGGTTTTAAAAGTGTGATTGAATATAGAAAAAGCTTGGGCCAGACTCCTATCTCCCCAGCCACGCAGGTAAATCAAATGAATAAGGAAACTGCAGGAGCATGCTTGTAAAGTCTATTCATATTTTATTATATCACCCTTAACTAAGTATTTATGTTTGTTTTCAAGCAACAGTGCTACCGCAGTAGTGAATCCAACGGTATTCAGCAAACACCGCGTCATACAAGGGTGCACATGTCCAGTGATAGTGTAGAGCAGAGTACCCATTCCGATATGTATGCTTCAGAATTAGAAATATTTACTATGATTGTAGATATTTATTTCCTGACTTATACTTATATATTATCTTATCAAAATTGAAGAGCATGTAGCTCAGGAGGGTGAAATGCAAGAGCAACCAAGTGCACATGAAATTAATGCACCAACTGTCGCAGCTACAGAGACAGGTAAAGAGCAATAGTGTAATGTTAATCAAAATAATGAATTAGTTATTTCAATTATATTTCAACATATCGATATGATCATTTTCGTTGTTTCAGTTCACGACCCTGGACATATGCCAGCTAACCATTCTCAGTGACGTACCAGAAGCATGGTACATGAGCACACACAAACAATAGAAGGATGGGGCACACAAAATACAATGTCCTTGGATGATTATGATATCTCAATTGTTAGTTTTGTGAATGTAAAAGAACATAAATCAAAGAAAAATTAGACGTATAAATTAATGACTTGTATTTGGATCTTTATCGATGTTTATATGTTCATATGTTTTGATAACTATCCTAGTTATGCATGAATGTTTATATGTTTTCCATATAAAGAAAATCATTTGTTGGGTATGGGGAATTGAGAGCGATGTGAGGTGGGGGGCGGAGGCGCCATATGAGCTTTCACCTTCACGTGGTTAGCCCTGTTCAGTAGAGAATAACCTATTCTCGAAACAAAGAGAAGCTCATTAAGGTATGCGACAACAAGTTTTTTTTCTAGAGTATTTTACATAACTAAATGCATGCTTATTTGCTTATTAATTATTTAATCATATAAACAATTTGTCTTTTATGATTCATGCAGGTCTTGGTGATGGAAATACATCTCATGGACAACTCTTATCAAGTTGTATGGGCTAATGGATCTGGCGAAAGGATACTGAAAAGGTAATGGTTTTGACATGTTTTTAAAAGTAGGCTTTATACTAGTAAAAGTTCACAATTTATTTGTTATTGTCAAGTTATTTGTCAAATTTAATGTGTAGATATTGCATATATGCCAAGATCCATGTGGTATTTTTATTGTCTAATTTATTTGTCCAATTTAATGTGTAGGTGGTTGTACAGTACATTGAGTGTACACTCTTTACCTAGCTCAAATTTCAACTATAAATCAAGAACCCTATAGAGGTATTTTAAATATAATTTTGGTTTACTTGTAGTTTTTTTATAAAGAAGTATAACTATTTTAGAGAACCCCCATATACAAAGTCTTTATCCACATCCTCATTGTGGAAAATAAATTA
>JZKD02S2258265.1:295626-312591 GCA_000966675.3 Picea glauca | reverse complement strand
TCATGGTTTACTTACATGTTCTAGTTATTGTTCCATTAATATAGTTATTAGAAATTGCTCATCTCTAATCTCCTAATTTAGCCATTGCATCATTTACATGATAGTTAGGATTATTTCTTTTTATTTCATTATTTGCATTTCATAGTTTAGTTTCTATCATTCTTATGAAGTGATGAAATTTGCTTTTTCCCCCATGTAAAAATTGTGTGTTTAACATGCAATGTTTGTCTACCAATCTTTCTTTCTCATTTGTCTTCTACTTGCCTAACATTACACTAATCCACATGGCACACCTTGCAGTTTTACCTTACACTAATTATCAAGGCATAGGGGTCTTCACATGTACGTCATGGGATATATAGGCCTAGTTGATGGAGGATTCCCTCACAACAACAATGTATCTCGTGTACATTGCAAAGACCCTCATATTACCCCTATATAATTTCTTGCAGTGCTCATTCTTTGCATCTTTCTATTATTTGCATCTTATGGATAGAAGTTCCTATAAGGCGAGGTAAAATGTATAGAATCTCATATGTTCATAAATTATCTAGCATTCATTCTTTGGTTACTAATGCCCTTCAATCCTCCCTAGCTCATTATAAATCCCTCTAGGATCACCATCAAGGCTTTGCCTAGTTCAAATTGGTGAGTGACTTTGGTTGTATATGGACAAACAATGTTTTAAGGGGTAGCATCATAAAAAACTCAAGCCTATTTTCTATTGTCCCTATATTGTTCTTCAATATATTAATTACAATGGTTTTCATTACTATTTCCCTTCCTTTCTAGACATCCATAATATCAGTTATGTCAATCATCTCAAGCTATATAAGCCATCTATTCTGGAAGAGGAAGTTCAAGTCTGCCACTTAGTATATAATATACATACACTAGTGGACCTGCACACCTGCTACACTTGTCATCAATGGATTACTTCCTATCTTGTTGAATGCCAAGGTCACCATCCCACTTAGGACAAATCGCTACCCTAATTTGTTTTCAAAAAGAACTTCTTGCATCTTGTTGAGAAAGTAGAGACAATGTAATATGGCATTACCATATTACAATGTAATATGGTAATACCATATTACATTGTAATATGGCATTACCATATTACATTGTAATATGGCAATACCATATTACAATGTAATATGGTAATTCAATATTACATTGTAATATGGCATTACCATATTACAATGTAATATGGTAATTCCATATTACAATGTAATATGGTAATGCTATATTGCAATGTAATATGGTAATGCCATATCTCGTGTATTTTTTTTTTTTTAAACTTAAAGGATGCGTCCCAATATCAACGCTAGTTCGTTGGAAGTCAATTTTTATTTTGGACAACCGTGGAAATAGCGACGAAAGTTCGTCGCAATTTGCCACAGTTTTGCATCGCACATACAACATCTGCATTGTAAGTTTTGTCTTGGCATAATTTTTTGTCGCTATTGCCACGCTTTTGCGTTGCAACTTTCCACAAATGTTTTTACATTGCCATGGTTTTTTGTCGTAATTGCAATGATGTATAAGGTTAACATATATTCATGGTGATGACACATGGAGAGATAATTTCGTCGTTGTTTCCACGAACACCTAGTTTGTGGATATAGCGACGAAAAGTAGTCTTGACTTTCGTGGAAATTGTGATGGATAAGTGTGGAAATAGCAACGAAAAACTGTGACAAATTTGGTCATATGTACTAGTGAGAGAAGCTAAAATTCCCACCTATGTAGATACCCCATACACTATTGGGTTTTATGGAGCCCACAAATATAACAACCCATTTCTTCTAATTGAATAAGGGAAAGGTATCAAGAATGACAAAGACTTAGATGACAGGGAAGAACAAGAGCTCTCTATAACAAAAAAAATAAAAGAATCCCGTATACACCATGCAAAAGCCACATCTCCACTGATGCCTTGTATAGAAGTAATCAAGTACCTGATTCAACATAAGAAATAAACACGATGAGGATTATGAATGATTAGAGAAGATATGTTGGATAAATCATGTCAGTTGATTTTGAATCCTATTATAAATTATTAAAGGCTTAAATTCATTTCACCGATGATTGGATAAAGGTTTTTATGTGTGAACATAACAACTATGGCATCCTAGTTGAGTGGTATGAGGAAGGGAGAACTTTCAAAACCTTAAGAAACAAACCCTTCCCAAATATCCACTCTAGTTCATGATACATGTGGGAAACTAAATTGATCAATAGAATCTTTGGTGGAAAAGATTCAACTCATGTGAAGATAAGCTAGGTACAAATTATGTACGAAATCACTAAAGGAGGAAAAATTTTCAACTTGGGATCGCTATCTTTTCTAACTCACTCGCAGAAGCTATTGGCAAAGATCAAATGGATACTTTTTCAAGAGCCACATAATTTTACATGTCTTCTTACTTGTTAGATGTGATTTGTGCTTCTAACACATTCATGGGATTAGGTTGGTCTTGGTCCCCATAACAACCTCTTGTTCATCTTTATTGTAGGGATTTATAGAAGAACATGTACTAATTTCAATATACACTTATCTGTGATGGATTATTGGCACCAATATATAGTGATTTCAAATAACATTGGGAATTGAATATAGTTACCGACTTGATGAGAACTATGACCTCAAAAAGAGAATTCTAGCCCTAAAAACCCATATTTTGGGGTCAGAAACACCAAAATCAACCCTCGTTTCAAAAAGTGGTGTTACTGGTAGCACCATTTTTTTGAGGTCAAAACCAACATGTCTGGCAACCATAGCCTTAACAACATCATAGTGTTGTCAACACAATTTTTAAAATCAACCATCGAATAAAAAAGTGGCACTAACAGTAGCATCATTTTTACTTTTGAGGTTAAAACTACAACTTCTTTGAAACCTTAGGACTTGAAAATCGGTATTGTCGTAACCAAAACATTAAAATTGACACCAAAATTGGAAATTACTACTCCCAATGGTAGCCCTAATTTTTTTGTAGGGATAAAATTGCAAGTTTTTATTTTTTTTTGTTTTTAAATTGCGGTCTTAACAATTGGTACTCTAGGAACCAAAATCTTAAGATCAAAACCAAAATTAAAAAAAGGTTTTACTAATAACACTATCTTTTTTTTATAGACTTAAAATTATAACATTTTAGAAATCATGGCTCAAAAACTAAATATGATTGAAAAAAAAATCTTAAAAATGAAAAATAAATAATTAATAAAAAAGGAAAAACCCAAAATGAGAAAAAAATATAATTTTCTTTTTAATTTTTTTAAATATAAATATAAATTTAATTAAAAACAATATAATTAGAAAAAGATAACAAAAAATATATATATATATTATTATTATTATTTAAATATGAAAAAAAAACTTTAAAAATAAAATAAACATAAAAAATATTTCTTTTTAAAAACAAATATGAAAAAATATTTAAAATACATATAAAAGCCATATTTCTTTTTAAAAACAAATATGAAAAACTATTTAAAATACATATAAAAACCATTTAAAAAGAAAAAAATTAATTATTAAATTTGTTTGAAACTACTAAATCTTTATTCCTTCCTTCCACTATATAAAGTGGAGGTTGTGACCTTCCACTATATAAAGTGGAGGTTGTGAGTTGGTTACTATTTTTTCCTGCAACCTGTTGTCCCCCACTGTCGTTTTCTTCCCACTGGCCCACTTTTCACCCTTTATTATGCCTCGTTATCTACTAGTGGGCCTACTATTGGTCGCTCGGCCTCCTTTAAAATGAACTCGCTGACAAACTCTCTGATGCAACCTTCCGACAAACTCATCTGGAAACAGGTGGGTCTATTTGATAAAGTGGACTCCCTCGAAAAAATGCTGCAAAAGTTTCCCTCCAAGCCCTCCATTTCAAACATTTCTATTGTTCCTGCTGTGTCCCCTGTCGAACTAGATCCTCCTTCACTAACGGAAACCTTTTCTCTGAAAATCGCTTCTACTGTCTCTGACAGGTCCCTCCCAGATTCCATCTCCTCTCCATTTTAGGCTCGAGATGGCCATCCTACCATCCCAGATGCTCACAAAGCCGCTATCTCACATCGCCAAGCTTCACATGGCCGAAAGGAGTGGAAATCGATTAAAAGATCGAAGCGTTTGATCATGGGCGATGGTGTGGGATTCGAAGACCTCTGCAAGATGTCCACCTGTGCACTAGTGGGTCATTTCTCCTACAAACGCTTGAGCCCTCAACCTCTGGAGGACTGGATTAAGATTAAGTGGTTACCTCTTCTGGGATATTCACCAGAAGTCCTCTACCTCAAAAAGGGCTGGCTATGTTTTCATTGTAAATCTCCTGAGGACGCTACTCTATTACTTTCATCTTCATGGGTCTACGGAGGCAACAACCTCATGCTCAAGCACTAGATACTAGCCTTCAATCTAGACACTGAGTTCTTCCAACTCAGACATCTCTGGGTGCTTCTCCCGGGCCTTCCACTTCATCTCTGGAACGAAGGAGCCTTGACAGCTATAGGCAACTCCCTGGGAAAGTTCATTGCACTTGACACATAGTCACTCAATGGTCCTTTGAGGAAAATGGGAAGAGTCCTGGTTGAGATAGACATAACATATGGACTGCCGAAAACTATGGAGATCGAATGGAGAGGATGAATACTCATACAGAAACTGGACTATCTCGGACTCCCTTTTCGCTGCAACCTTTGCCGTGAAACTGGCCATCTCCGTCGATCCTGCCCTGGTAAGTTACCTATCGATCCTTCTGAAGATATTGATCTACACCTAAACCCTCCTGAATATATGGATCCAGACCCCTCTCTTGCTTACTTGGATTCGCCACCACTTCCGCCCTCTCTCCCCTTACCTAGGCAGGCTGAATCTCCGATGTTTAAGCTGAACCAGCTCTGTCCAACACTCTTTAAGTCTCTTTCGGATGTTGAGAAGGAATCCATTATTGGCTACCAATGGCTCTCCTCCCCTTGCAGTGAAAAGAAACCTCTCCCATAAGCTGAGAGGCCACCTCCACCTGTTTTTTCTGCCCCCCCTACTCATTGCCTCTATCCGACTATTGGCCCTACAGAGCTCCCAGCTTCTACCCACCTCATGCCCTCACAACCTTCTTCACTCTTGGCCATGCAGCTTAACCCTCCATCTTTCCCTTTTGAACCAGAAGCATCCTCAGCGGTGCTTCCAAGATTTAGTCACCCTGAGGATGACGAAGTAAACCTACTGGCGGCACTAAACTCCTCGTCCTCTACTGATTTTCTTCCGGATAACATCTCTCAACTTCCAGTCTATCGGGGTAATGAACTCATTACTCCAGCCTCTGTGGCGGGTACTTCTTCCTCTCGACCCACTGAAAATGTTGAAAAGGATTTTGCTTGGTCGCAAGGCATTGGTGCGGAGCTCTCCCCTCTCCAGACGCGAAGTACCAGAAAGAAAAAGGAGCTATTGAGCTCCCAACAAGCTGCTACTGTCATTCCCACACAGGACGGTAAGGCCCTTAGAGCAATGAAGGCCTTGGCACGATCTAAGTAATGATTGTGCTTTCCTTAAATATTTGAGGGATCGGAGGCCCTCTCAAGGTTGCTTCCTTCCAAAGACTGCTGGAGAGATCGAAGCCTGATATTATCCTTCTCCAAGAGACCCTCACGACTGATAAAAAATCTAGAGATTTTATGCATCAATTTTGTACTTATTGGGTCACTGCGGCTGTAAGTTCCTTAGGAAACTCTGATGGCTTGATGGTGTCTTAGGATCCCGACCTTTTTGAGTTGAGATCCTTCCTGTCGAGGGGAGGCATTTTGTTGCTAGGCCGCTATTTAGCTACAAATCAGGAGGTGGCGTTTCTAAACGTCTACGGCCCCTGCTCGGACAAACCTCTCTTCTGGACGCACTTGACAAAGAGTGGTCTTCTCTCTTTACCAAACCTCATTCTTGGAGGCGATCTAAACATTATATTATCGGCAGAAGAACACTGGGGAGGATCCTTCTTGTCGGGACTGACCGAAGCCTCCTATAGAGAGATTTTTGCCTCAAATAATCTGATCGATGTCCAGTCGATCCATCTGGTCCCTACGTGGCGAAATGGGCACTCCGGTCATGATGCTATAACCAGACGTCTGGATTGATTTCTTGTGGTCGATGGTCTCTTGTCTTCTACTATTTCTCCATCCTCGTGGGTGGAGCTTCCTTTTGTTTCTGACCACGCCCCAATCCTGTTACAGCTGATGCCCTCTGTGCCTCAGCGATTGACTCCATACAAATTCAACCACCATTGGCTATTATCTGATGACTACTCAGCCATTGTCCACTCTATCTGGACGGACCATCGTTTTCTTGCAGAAGATAACCCACAGCAGCGTCTCGTATGGAAGTTGAAAGTTCTCAAATCAAAATCTATTTCGTGGCACAAAGAAAATAAAATAGTGGAAAAGGCCCGCCTACAAAAGTTGGAGTCGAAGATTTCAAAACTCATTCATAGATCTACTATTTCTGACTTGACTATGGAGGAGACAACTAGCCTAAGATTGCTTGAATCAAATAGAGCCTCCATCCTTCGCGATGAGGAAATTTGTTGGAGACTGCGCAGCCGTGCAACCTGGCTAAAGAGTGGAGATTCAAACTCCAAATTCTTTCACAGAGTGGCAAGTTTTAACAGAAACAAAAAGACTATCTGGTCAATTGAAAGCAATGGGGATGGGATCATTCGCGGACATGATGCTTTAAAGGCTGCGGCTGCCTCACATTTTAAACTTTTGTACAAAGCCACCAACAACCTCAATCTCCCGGAGAAGGCCTCTACAGCTAGCATGATCCCTCATATAGTTTCTGCAGAGGATGCCATTGATCTCTTCAAACCTGTTACACTATCTGAGCTCAAAGACATCCTGATACACTTTAAAAAAGAGCGAAGTCCTAGGCCGGATGGCTGGACCACAGAATTTTTCATTTTCTTTTTCAATCTTGTAGGTGTGGATCTCCTCCAGATGGTGGAGGACTCTCGTATCAAAGGAAAGATTTCTGGAAGCCTAAATTCCACTTTCCTGGTCTTGATTCCGAAAGAAAACAACCCGCTCTCCTTCAATGACTACCGACCGATTTCCCTATGCAACCTTATCTATAAGGTAATTACTAAAGTCATCTCTAATCAGATCAAGCCCTTCCTAGGGAGGAGTCTCTCAGAGGAACAACTCGGATTCTTGAAGGGCAGAAGAATCCAGGATGCTATTGGAGCTGCCCACGAGTGCATCCACAACATCAAGCAGAAAAATCAAAAGGCGTTGGTCTTGAAGCTTGACATCAAAAAAACTTTCGACAGCATTGATTGGGAGTTTTTGAGACTAATTCTACACGCAGTTGGCTTTGGAGACAAGCTTACTAATTGGATTCTGGCCTGTGTCATTAGTGCTAACTTTGCAGTATTGATCAATGGAGAGGCTACAAGTTTTTTCAAAAGTGAGAGGGGGCTTCGACAGGGATTCCCACTCTCCCCTTATCTCTTTATCTTGATAATGGAGGGCCTTAGCCTTCTCCTTTCCAAAATCTTCACCGAACACCACATATCCGGCATAAAGGTTTCTAAGTTCATAAAGATCTTTCATCTTCTGTTTGTCAACGATGTCCTCATCATGACCACTCAAAATCCTCAGTCCACTTCTGGGGACTAACGAAACCTGAACTCCTTAGCTTCAAAGACCACTTTCCCTTCACCTTTATTGACTTGAGTGAAGGTTTCAATTACCTTGGTTACCAGCTGAAGTTGGGAGCCTCCTCCCTTGGTGATTGGCGTTGGCTTGTTGCAATCTTTGAAAGAAAAATTGACTTCTGGTGTAATAAATGGCTGTCCTTGGGTGGTCGATTCATCCTGATTAAATCGGTGTTGTAAAGCCTTGCCGTGTTTTGGATGACCCTGGAGCGGATTCCAAACAAGATCATCATTATTCTTCATAGACTCTCCTTCAATTTTCTGTGGAATGGCCATGTGCGTAAACACCAATTTCACCTTTGCAGTTGGGATTCACCTTCAAAACCTCGAAGGGCAGGGGGCTGGGGTCTCAAAAACCTCTCCACCTTCAACACAACCCTTCTAGCTAGTTCCTTTTGGAGAGCAGTTACCCACGACAACATCTGGCACCGAATCATTATGGAAAAATACCTGGGCTCCCAGTCGCTTTGCAACTGGCTTTGTAAGTCAGCCTTTCAGCTAAAGAGGGCTTCCTCCTTCTGGAAGGGCCTGGTCACCTCCTCTCCAGTGATCCTCCATTGGCTCCGATGGAAGCCTGGCTCTGGTATGGAGATTAACATCGGAAAGGATAAGATCCTCGGGCTGGAGGATAGTTCGCTACTCTCACCAACATTGTGCTCGCAGCTCTTCTCATTAAATGTTCTGAACTTAGCATAGGTAAGAGTCCCGATTGGTGTCCACTCTCTGTCAGATACTTGGAAGGGAAGCTGCGACCTGTCATTAAGAGGTTCGTGGGCTATCGAATGGACCCTTTTCACATCTGCACTTAGAAGCATTGGAATTTCCCTTACAGATGAACCAGATTCTCTGTTGTGGGCTGGAGGGGATGCCTCGGTCATCATCACGGTAAAGAATTTATATACTACTCTTCTAAAACAGATGAACCTCGGCATCGATTTCACATGGTATTTCCAGTGGTGGAATTGGGAAATCCTACTTAAACTAAAACTTTTTATTTGGCTCGCTGGGAAAGAGAAGATCCTCACATGGGACATGCTCCGACGGAGAGGCTGGGAGGGGCTCAAAATCTGTCCTCTTTGTTGCCGTGCTTTTGAAGACATCCACCATCTCCTGGTACACTACGATTTCATGAAGGAGGTCTGGTCTAGTCTGCATAAGCATTTTTCTCTTCCTTTTTCCTGGAGTGGCGTCACTATCTCAGACTGTTTTAATTCATGGAACGAACAAAAATCCTCTTCGATTTGTATGGCTGCCCATGTCTACTGGCAAATCTGGTTAGAATGGAACAAAGTGATCTTTGATGCAATCAAGTTCAATAGATCCACAAATGTAAATATGACCTTTATTAAGTGGCATATAATAAAAACAAGATTGATATCAGTGTCAACCCGGTCTCAGATCAAGTGGTATCAGAGCATGATTGATAGGCATTGTAGGTGTTGAATACAATATGGAAAATACACCAAAGCAGACATGGCTCAATGAGCTACAACGAATCAACCAGAGCATTCAAGCAGAGAATGTTTAGTTGAAGAAGATGTTGCGAGATGCAGAAGAAGAGAATCAAAGATTGTGATTTCAATTACAAGCTATGGAAGAGGCTTTGGAAAAGTTGCAAGGTGATGAAGGCTTAGCAAAGCCATCCCCCACTCTTGATCCATAATCGGTAACTGAGGTAAATAATACTTCTTCAGTTTTATGTTCTTCTCATTATGATGATGATTTTGGTGCTTTTGAAAAACACACTACAAGCATTGGCTTGAAGCTAATGAAGAAAATGGGATATGACAGAGGAGGCCTTGGAAACAATGGCCAATGCATTGTGAATCCCATCGAAGTGGTGGAACTACCTCGATATGTAGGATTGGGCTATCTCAGAGAGGAAGTTGGAGAATGCTCCAAAACCACTGATGAAAGAAACTCCAAAACCACAGAAGCAAGAGAGTCCACAAGTGACAAGTTTGAATTAGTGCAGGCTGAGAGCACATCATACCATTCTGATGATCATGATTCCAAGCCATCTCCAAAGGGAGGTGAGCATGCCAAAGGAGGAGCTAAGACAAGTTCTCCTCGCTAGATTTGCACCAAAGACAACCATACAAGGTATAATAAGGCTAATTATTCCAATGTTCCTTTTTATTATAAGAAAATTGGCAATGTAAAGCATAGTCTATGGCATAAGAAACCATGTACATTTTGCAGTTTGAATAACCATAGTATTTCCAAGTGTTGGAAAATAATGGCTTTGTACATGAAAGTTATGTCGACCAGGAAGGAGACATGACATGGATACCCTTCTCCATAATGGGAGAAAAAGAAGGGAAAGAAACTCTGGGTGTTGAAAAACCATTGCACCTATTGCAACATGGATGAACATATCAAAGGCAACTGTTGGAAACTCCATCCAAAGCTTCGTCCGAAGAAGGACAAGAAGGTGATGCAAGCATCTGTGAAGGAACCAACAAATGAGAAAGTGGAGCACATTGTTACAATCCATGAAGAATATCAAGGAGAAGGCTATCAAGAGAGTCCATTACCCTGATTGGGTAAGARACGGGTCACCTATTTGAGCAATCGAGCCACGGGGCTCCAAAATAGCTCAAAAATCAAAGTGCCCAGAATTCGACAAAACCAACACAAAGTCAAAGAGATCATCATGAGCTTTCCAACAGTGCAAACGACTCGTTAAACAAAATCTGGATGATAAAGTTATGCCCATATGAACTTTTTAGCAAACAGACAAATCTGGCGAAGTCCACATAGTGCTGACATTAGCATGCTGAGTTGGCAGCACTGCAGAGTGACAAATGTATTGTTGACGTCAGCAGGATGATGTGGAAGCACCACAAGCTATCACGTGTCCCCTGTTTTTGTCATTTTCAAGGGTCCAAATGGACCAGTAAAAATGTGCTAGGTGGCATCCATACATACACCACGTGGTAGTACGACGCTCATTGGACTATTGACGTGCTGGCTAACTAGGTCGTATGACAGATGATGTAGCACTGACTGGGAAGTATAGATGATGACATCAAAATGACATGGCATGCTAACTGGGCACTGATGTTAGAATAAAGATGATGACGTCAGCATGACCTAATAGTGATGTGTTGACAAACTAGGCAGTACGACGGATGATGTCAACATGACTTGGCAAAGACTGGTTCGATGACATGGAATATTGTACACTAACACGGAACGAGCCGTATGCTAATGTGGTGCTGACACAGGATGATGATGTGGCAGGCTGTACAATTGACATGGCAGACGACAAATGACGTCGCAGGTCGTACAACTGACGTGGCAACTAACCGTATAGTTAACTGCATAATCAAAGACTGCCACGTGACAACCTAAATTTTCCCAAGTATAGACACATTTTTTGATATTCGTACAGGCATGTTTATGACAGGTCGTACGACCTAGTGGCATGCAAATCAAGGCAGAGGATCAACATAGAGGAGCCTAGAAGGCCCTACAGGAAATTTGATGAATTGATAGTCATTTTTGCACGATTTTCACCATAGATTCAATGGAACAATCTGTTTTTTGATTTAAGCAGTGGCATTTGAGGGCTATGGAAGAATCCCATGCTTTCCATTAATGATTTGGCACGACTTTCGAGGCAAGAAGCCCAAGAGGGGCACAAAAGTGACAGTGTCATAATTTGACAAAATTATAGTCATTTTTGCATGATTTCTCGCCATGAATCCAATGGTGTAGTCAGAATTTGGATCTGAGCATAGTATTTTTAGGGCTCATGGCTAAATCCTACTTTTTCCATTAATGCTTTGACACACATTTCGAGGCAAGGATCCCAAAAGTGATAGTTGTAGAATTTGACAAAGTTGTGCATGGTTTTTCGCCACGAATCCACTAGTGCAGTTAGAATTTTGATTTGAGCAGTGGATTTTTAGGGCTGATGGAAGAAGCCCATTTTTGTCATTAATGCATTGGTGCGCTTTACGAGGCAAAGTTGCACCTTTCAGAATAGGGTCATGTTTACAGTCAATAGTTGCAAAATGATGAGCCAAATCTGTTGGTGCCATGTTAGCTGAGATTTGAGCATCTGATTGAGCGCTTTGGCATGAAACCCGATGTAATTTTCATGCATTTATGGTTTTTGCCTCTTTTTGAAAATTGCACAAGGATGAATGTATATTGCAGGTTCTGGTGATATTTGGATGTTGTAGCAAGGCAGCAAGATCTGAATTATTGCAGGAAATTCATGATTTGAGTCTTTGCATGTAAACCGAGATGACACGACGATGATGAGGCCATTTTGACCCTTCGACAAAAAAATAGTCATGTTCACATTCAAAAGTCTCAGAATTGAGAGACGAATATGATTATAATGAGCATGTTGCCTATTATGTTGTAGTGGTTTGAGACCATGGTGTATAACCATTAATGAACCTTGAAGGCATTTTCCTTATTTATTATTTCACACATGGTTGTAATGGGGGGTTTTAAAAACCATAGATTTTTCCCCATTAGTGCATGTAATGTTGCCTTAAAATTTGATGTAATTTCCATTTGGCTTGAAGATGGAAGTTGCCATGAAACATTGTAAAGGCTTTGTAGCCGCTTGTTGAGAGTGAGAGGCAATTTTTTTGCCTAAGCCTTGTTGGCATCATTGTAATGGGTCTTATAGCCACTATTGAGTGAGAAATTGTTTTTCCTAGGCCCATTTGGTAAACATTGTAATGGGTCTTGTAGCCACTGTTGAGTGAGAGGCATTGTTTTTCCTAGGCCTGTTTCGGAAACCATTGTAAACTTGTCCATGAGTGTTTTATAAACTCTTGGAAAGTATGGTGTGGATTTGAAATTGTGATCATGTATTGTTAATCACATATTTTCATTGATGCAAATATGTGACATCGACATCCTCATTCTGAAGTACAAAGGTGAAGGAGAAGAAGGATGAGACCTTTCAAAGACATTTGTTATGCAGATCAAGAAGTTAGTTGCAGATTTGCATTGATGCAAGTGTTGGCATCGACATCCTCATTCCGAAGTACAAAGGTGAAGGAGAAGAAGGATGTAGCATTTCATAAACACTTGTTATGCAGATCAAGAAGCATGGAAGTGCATCATTAAGTGTAAGACTCTTCCTAGAAGCTTGTTGCAGATATTCAAGTTCCTCTCTATACTTTTGCAGGACCAAAAGTGCTTTCTGTGGGGAGGTTTGATCCAGGAAGATCTCCACATGGAAAATTAGTACTTTGCACACCATGGACAAGATCATTAGAATGCTAATTAATCATAGATGACAAAGAATAATTAATGCTCATGAATGAATTATTTAAATTGTAAAAATGATTAATACTTTAAATGAGTATAAGAAAGTCATGTATTACTCATGCGTATTAGAAAAATGATTAATGGTTGAAGTGAGTTTGAGAATCTCATATATTATTCATTTAATTGTAAAAATGGGAAATAAGTTTCCTAGTTTTAAGGGGAAATTAGTTTCTTAGTTTTGAGAGACTGAGAGTTAAGGAAAAGTTACCCTTCAAAAGAATGAGAGTTTAGGAGGATTTCACATGAATAAAGGAGGAAATCTCAAACCCCAGAGGTTTCTCTATCTAAGAGTGATCGATGGAAGGGTATTTGACTCTGCCCTGGACAGAAAACTGCTAACATGTGCCAACACTCCAAAGAAGTAGAGGCACTTCATCATGAAGACTTTGGTTTGGGGAAAATAAGGAATCTTAAAGCAATGCAGATTCAGATACCCATCAGAAGGAAATACTAAAAACAGAGGAATCTGAAAGTAAGGAATCTGAAAGTAACGCTGATTCAGTTGCCCATTAGATGGAAATACGAAAAACAGAGGAATCTTAAAGCAACGCTGATTCGGATGCCTAGGTTGTGTACATTTTCACAACTTACCTCCCTTCAAAACAAATGCAGGGACTTTGCGGCTGGAAGCTCTCAGTTTTACAAGGTAGTGCACAGCGATACGAAAGGAACAAATGGATATGGATCCACCCTTCATCAAGGTGCGCATCTAATCAAGTGCCAAGATAGCCACCCTTCATCAAGGTGCGCATCTAATCAACCCTGGACTGGCTGGCAGAGGACGAAAATGGCTTATTCCATTCATTTCCCGCGGTCAAATGTGGATCAAGAATGTTATTGCCTGGGCTGAAGTTTGTGAGCATTACTACTAGCTGGCGCATAGTGGGTCTTCGGACAGTCTCCTGTTGTACACAGAGCAGAGCCACTAAGAATATATGCAGGGCTTCCTCCATTGGGATGCTAATAAGCCTGGGATCAATAATATTCATAATTTCTTCTCTGTTCGAATCGGTCATCTTCTTCACCCACCCTATGATGTTCATGTCCTCTTCAAATTCGCTTTCACGCACTGACTTTTTGCCCGTGATCAGCTCAAGCAGAACCACTCCAAAGCTGTATACATCAGTCTTTTCATCCACTTTCAGAGTGTACGCGTACTCTGTAAATCCAACATCCACTTTCAGAGGTAATTTAGAGAAAAGGGCAGTGGGAAAATCACAGCAAAATAAGAAATACGCATACTGTTTTAGCACTTGTGACTTCTACATAGTTGTTTTATTTATAATGCAGCGCTGCTCTGCCTCTACTCTCTACTAGGCAGCTTTTGCTCCTTAAATCATGTCTGGATATCCGAAAAAATGGTGAACTACAGAGCAGCTCTGCATACTGTGTTTAGAATTGACAATGACAGATCATGGGCTTCATCAACAGACCATAGACTTTCGGAAAACTAGCAGCTCAGTTAAACTTTCCTGCGAGCCTCTACTAAAATTGGCAATCGAGACTTTAAAGATGAAACAACAATTTACCTGGAGCTATGTAGCCAATGGTGCCTGCTACTGAAGACATACATTCCCTGCAAAAGAGCTTGCATTTAAATGAGAAAACAGACCACCCTCTGGGATAAAGCAAGAAAAGTTATTGTAAGAGAAATCCGCGGAGATCAAGTTCATCATATTATCAAACTCTTTGGAAATGCTCTCGTTGAAGTGATTTCTCGATAGGTTTAGAGAGTAGAGATTGCTTATCCTGGTGATTTCCACTGGGATGGTACCGCTGAATACGTTCTGGCTAAGATCGATTTTTCTCAGGTAAATAAAGTTAACAATTTTCATAGGTAAATAAAGTTAACTTTCATAGCAATCATACAAAATTAAAATTATATATATAGAGAGAGAGTGTCGGTCCTACTCTTATTGGTATAGTCATTAATCTTTTTTTTTTATGTCGATGATATCATTTTTATGGTAAGGAGTCCCCATGATCTTGAAAACCAACTAAGAATTCTCAAAGATTTTTGCTCCAATATAGGTATGACTGTTAATAATGATAAGACTAAGGTCATGATTATTAAATTCAATAAGATCTTTCATGATACCTTTGTATATGACAACAACAACTTGGAGGAAATGACTTCATACAAATATCTTGGAATTGATATTCACCACTAGCTCAATTGGAATTATAGCATTGAGAAAATGATTATTGGGGGATGGAAAGCTTATTATGGGCTTGAAAACAATTGTAAATCGACTGATCTTTGGAGTTGGGATAAGAACAAACTCCTCTTTGAGACTCTTGTTACACCTGTTATTCTTTATGGATGTGAAGTCTGGAGCTGTAGTATCTCTCGTGAATCGTGGAGAAAGAGTTTTATAACCTATAATCTCAAAATTAAAGGAAATACACCCTATCCCATCCTCCTCTTAGAAACAAGCCTCTCCTCCATTGAGAGCATGGCTATGACTAGATACCTAATGTATAAGAACAAGTTAAACAACATGGAAGAAAAGAGGCTACCTAAAATTGCGTCAAAATCAAGTCATAACCACCATCAACTCAAGCGAGGATGGCATAAAGACACCCGGCCTTGGCTAAACTATTGGGGAATCATGGAAGAAACCATTTTGCAAAATAAAGATACTATTAAAAAAAATGTCAAATCAAAATTTAGGAGAAAATGTGGTGTGATAAAGAGTTAGAGGAAAAAAGAAAATTAAGGTTTTATAAAGATGTAATCAACCATAATCTAGAAGATCAAAATTATCTATCCTTTTTGCCAAGTGTAAAGAAAAAAATAAGCATTGCTAAAATAAGAACAAATTCTCACTAGCTCCATAGTGAAGTTGGTCAATTCCTAAAACTCCATGGGATGAAAGAGCCTGTCACCTTTGTGACACTAAGAAGGTTGAAGATGAAAAACACTTTCTCTTAGATTGTCCAGCCTATACCCATATTAGATTTCATTTTCAAAATATTTATCACACTACCAACCTTCGTAACCTCTTAACTCGACAATAGTATGGTGATCTTTGAAAGCTTCTCTTAATGCTTTTCTTAACTCAACAAAAGTATGGTGATCTTGGAAAGCTTCTCTTAATGCTTTTTGAACACAAAAACAAAATTCTAAAGAATCACAAATAATCACTTACCCTCTTAAGATCCGATAGACCAATTCTATCTTAGTGGACGTTAATCATAATCATCATCATCATTATATATATATATATATATATATTATTTTCAAATATATAAAATAATCAAAATTTTACTTAAACAAGTAAATAAACATAATGCTAATATAAAATATTTTACTAAATAGTCTTACCAAAGAATATGAAAGAATATGTGGTCTTAGTTAAAATTTAATGGATTAATAAAAGAAAAGAAAACAAATCAATAAAAACAAAGTGAATATAAAATGTAATCATTAAATATATAAATTATTAAAAACAATTTTATAGAAAATATGTATAAAATAATAAAAAACACAAGTCAATAAAAAGAAACTTAATTTTATGTCTGACCAAAATTTAAATGTAATAAATCATCCCAGGAAATCAAGTAAATAAACATAATGCTAATATAAAATATTTTACTAAATAAGATGTAGTTTTTGTCAAAATTTAATAGAACATACAAGTCAATAAACACAAAGTCAATATAAATAGTCTTACCAAAGAATATGAAAGAATATGTGGTCTTCGTCAAAATTGAATGCACTAATAAAAGAAAACAAAACAAGTCAAATGAATATAAAATCAAATGAATATAAAATGTAATATAAATTTAAATATATAAATTATTAAAAACAATTTTATAGAAAATATGTATAAAATAATAAAAACAAGTCAATAAAAAAAAACTTAATTTCAGGGACATCTCAATTGGCAAGTAATGTGAATATAAAGTGATATGAAGTTCCATAATGTTTTCAGTTCAAATCCCCTTACTGCAT
>JZKD02S2258265.1:187763-199683 GCA_000966675.3 Picea glauca | reverse complement strand
GCCTTTAGAGAATGAGCAGGTTGTATGAAAAGAAGAGATGAATATTGTTTGTGTATCAGAAATACTAATTTTTTTAGCAAGTTCTTCTTTAAGCTCTGGTCTTGAAAGGTTCCCCTGCCAAGATGAATAACACGGATTTGAAATTGTCTTCTATGTTGTTGGAGGTCATCAAAAAAATGTCGAATGCAAAGTGTATGTCACGCTAGTGCGTTTTCCATTGCTATGTATGTTGGTGATTTTTCAATGAGAAGGTGTCTATCTGAAATACTCTCAAGAGAATGCAAATGTCATAGTTAGTTTATTCTTGGAAATGCAAAAAAAAGTGTTATTACAGTCCATAGTTTTAAAAGAATATAAACAAGTTCCAGCAAAACAATAAAGAATATGGAAAATAATTGATATAAAAAATATGTTTAATGTGTAAATAGAAAAATGGAAAGAATTAATGTGTAAATAGAAATATGATGGAGTGAAGTTGAGATGGAGTGGAAAAAATATTCATAGATTTCCTAAAATAACAAAAATAACCTAATAGTGTTGGTAATGTTTATAAATATTCAATGTGACCTAATTCATATTAAAATATATAACCTAAAATGGATAATAATGTATATGATTGATGGTGGGTCCCTCTTTAAATGGGGTCAAGGAAATGTCCATTGTCAGTCTACCATCCAACTTGGGATGTGTAAGTGGGGCTTCATAAGTCCACACAACCCTTACTCCTGACGTAAGATAACATTTATCACCCATTAAATTCCGAGTTTGAGTAGTAGTGTCAAATGCAACTCTATAATGTTTCCATCAATATAATAAAGAACAATAAAATAATGAGTATTTACGTTCCATGTTGATTTTGTGAATATTGAAGAGTATGAACAAAAATAAGAATGTATAGATTAAACATATATAAACTTAATCTAAGAAATTTTAACATATCAACATTTGATATAATAAAACAAAGGATAATAAAATAATATTTGAATTTATATAAAGTATATTTAACATTGTGAACAAGATAAAATAATATAGAATAAAGTATAGTTTTTTTATGCTAGTGAATGAAACAACATGGAAATGATAAGAGAAAGTAATTTTTAAATGTAAATATACCAAAATATATTTCATGATGTACATAAAAAAGATAAAATATTGTTTAATGTTTCATGATCGACATTAAAAAGTTCTTAAGTGGATCTCAATGTCTCAATAAATACATATATTCACCCCATCTTAACCTTTCTATAATTAACCTTTTTATAATTAGTAGAGATCATTGCCTAAATAAATATGTATGTTTGGTCTATCTTAACTTTTCACCTTCCTCAATTAAATCATCTTCCTACTTGTTATTGTTGATTTTTTGGTTTACCCTACATCAAGTTTCCCTATGTCCTGTATCAAATTAAACTATTAGTAAATTTGTAAATATGCTTTGAAGAGCATAAGATTTGTTTCCCTAAATCCTAACCAAGTGAAAACTATGGTTGTAAACCACTAATCTTGTCAAAAGTTTTGAATAAACAAATACTTTGGGATCGTATATTTTCTTAAAAGATGGAGAAGCATATTGTTTCGCATAAATAAGATACAACAAATTATATTTTATCCATAAATATGTACATGGGATTACAATAATCCCATATATAAAGAAATCATAATATCTAACTTATTACATTGTATTATGTGGATCTTATATATAATGCATAAAATAAATTATTATTGAGAAAATAGTTTTGTCAATTAAATTAAGTTAATAAATATTGAAAAATATTTCAACTTCTTCATTTAACAATAACACTGTTATAAATATTAAATATTTTAAAAATACAAAATTTCATATATAGAGTTTAATTTTTACACATGATCATTTTAAATAAAATAAAGTGAAATTTAATAACATTGTTATAAATATTATATCTTAAATCTTTCCTTTTTAAAAAATGACACAGACCACACCCCTCGGAGCATGATCGCTCCCATAGGACCTCTTTCTCTTATCGGCCCGAAGAACTCAACCATTCTTCAAATTCCCAATCAGGAATTCTGCACCCCACAGGTTCTACTTCACGCGACCCTCCCTTCTCCCTTTCGGAGGATCGGAACTCCCAGCTTAGCAAGTTCTCGGTTGATCGTTGGGCTCTCAAATCCCCGAGACTCGATGCGTCAGTCAAATCGCTGACTTTACCTTGTCAGGACTTCTACCCTTATCGCAACTTCGGCTCTATCACAACTTCGCCACTCGCGATGCCAAGTCCTCGGGTTTCCAACTCCCGATGGCCGATGTGCCGATACAATCCTATCGCACTTTCGCGACTCGCCACCTCGTGCCTTCGCTACTCGTGACCTTCAACACTGATTTCTCCGACTTCCGAGTCTCGATGTGACGAGACTCCGATATTCTCCTGTCGCGTTTTCTCTATCTCGCGCCTCGCGACTTGAACCTTCCAATCTATAGACCTTTAGCTTGCGAGTCCCGAGCTCGCGAGATCTCCGATCTCCGCCACTGTCTTGCACCCACTCTTGTGGCCCACGTGACTTACGTCACCGTCAGGATGTCACACCTCGCGACTTCACGATTCCCATTGCCGATCCTTCGACGCTCTTCTTACGAGATCCCGATAGGCGATCTCACGAATAATACAATGGCCCTAGCCGACCTATACTCGTGCTCTTCCCTCCTGAACTTAGAATCTTTAAACGCTTCCGCCGTAATCTCCTTGTGCCTCCACAAGATACTACAGTCCACGGAACTTCCTGAAATCTCCTCGGATGATTTCGTCCGTCCGGTTTTTCCCTGTGAAATTCGCGAAAAGGAAGAAATGTCTCTCCATGAGACTCGTTGTCTGCTCACCAATCTGTGACGCCTCCCTCAAACGTTCAACAACAACTTCCTGCACTTATCCTTCCATGAATTCGAAGGCCTACTCCTACCTAAACTTTTCCAAGAATTTAATCTTCTTGGAAACCTCTTGCACGCACTCCTTGTGGCAAATCTTCAACAACTCCTAAGTGTTGAAGTCTTCTGACCCTGCGCACTCTTGCAGCAGAAATCTTTCAATACTTTTCTCAGAATTGCAACTCTGAGACTTCGTTTGGCCTGCACAGTCCTTGCACGGCACTGTGCCTATCTGCACTTCGAGGAAGTGAGAACAAAAGTTATCTCTAAGTGAACCCTTCTGTCAACGCACTCCTTGCAGACAATTCAACTGCACTCCTTGCAGGAATCCTCTGGCTCACTTAGATAAACAATTGAAACTCATTCTCTCACCCTCTTAGACTTCAATTCAACCATGAAATCACACACATAGCATATAAAAGCACATGTATGACAGGAAGCAAATATCCATGAGCATAACATCAACACACAGAGAATAGACACATAACCATGGACTTGAATCAAAGCGTTCTTCTATTAATTCAATATATATACATGGATGTTCTCTACACAGTTCTCTGCTTGCTCTTCTCTTCTTGCTCCTGCTCTTGATATGTTACAATGATACAATGAGGGTGTCTATATCCATTTTCCCTCTCGAACTCTAAACTATCAAATCTAGACTTAAATATCTATCTACCAGCATTAACTATCTTAAATGCCTCATCTACCTAAGGACAAGAGCTATCCACTCAAGGTCCATTACAATATACAAGTGCGTCTTCTCTTAAATGAATCATTTAAGATTACGCAACAATTCCGAAGTATTTTCAAAATGTGTGCTGGCTTATCCAGCTGTCTTCCGCTCCACGCTGGCTGGCTTGATGTATTGGCGATGCTCCTGCATCATACTCCTCGGCTTGAAAATATTCATGGGCTCCTGTCCATGAGCTCCTGCATGGTCTGTCCATGCTTCTGTATTACTGCTTCATTTTCCCAGCTGGCATCTTCCATTGGGTGATTCTTCCACTTGACCGGATACTCATAGTATTCTTTCCTCCTGGTCTTCTTTCCCACTCTCTTGTCCAGTATGTACTCCATCTGTGGCTTTTCTACTATCGACATATGCTTCGTCCACTGGATCACTGGTTCCTCAGTTGCAGTCTCTGCTTCTCTAGCCCTGTATGGGTATAAATATGTGATATTGAATATCGGAGATATTCCGATGCCATCCGGCAACTCGATTTCATAAGCATTCTCTATGAATTTCTTCAGGACCCTGCATGGCCCAATTTTCTTCATTTTCAGCTTGTTGTATGTTCCCCTTGGAAACCTTTCCTTCCTCAGATGTGCTAGAACTAGATCTCCAACTTCAAACTGAAGTTGTCTCCGATGCTGATGTGCTCTACGCTTGTACTCCTGATTTGAGTCTTGCAGTCGTTGCTTCACCCTGCTGTGAAGTTCTTTCATCGCCTCAGCTAATTCCTCTTCACTAGCACTGCTAGTCACGGTCTGTTCTGAATGCCTTAGTTTAGAAACTCCTCTCGGCTGCATCCCATATATAGCCTGAAATGGACTCTTTCCTGTGCTTCGATTCACAGAATCATTGTATGCAAACTCTGCCTGTGGCAATATGTTGTCCCAGCTGCTGTGGTGCTCCGTCACCAAGCTTCTCAACAAGTCTCCTAGACTTATGTTTACCACCTCTGTCTGTCCATCCTTCTAAGGATGGTAAGCTGAACTAAATGCTAAGTTAGTTCCTAGCTTCTTCCATAAGGTCCTCCAAAAATTCCCTATGAATTTTGTGTCCCTGTCTGAAACTATGCTTTTCGGCAATCCATGAAGTCGCACAATCTCTTTGAAAAACAAATTTGCGATGTGGGTCGCATCACTGGTCTTCTAGCATGGAATGAAATGTGCCATCTTAGAAAACCTGTCCACCACCACAAAGATGGAATCATGTCCTCTTTGCGTCCTCGACAAACCCAATACAAAATCCATACTGATTGCCTCCCATGGTCTCTCTGGTATGGGAAATGGCTGATAAAAACCCGCATTCTGTTTCCTCCCTTTTGAATGCTGACAAATCCTGCATCTATCAACAAATCGCATGACCTCTGCTCGCATCCCTGGCCAAAAATATGATTCGCTCAGCTTTGTGAATGTCTTATTGTGGCCAAAATGTCCTGCCAATCCAGCACTGTGCTTCTCTTTCAACACGTTCCCCCTCATGGAGCAATTTGGAATACACAGTTGATTGCCCTTGAACATAAATCCCTCCTGGATCATATAATCTATCCAAGGGCTCCGATCTCTGAGAACTGGATTCTCAACTACTTCATACGCTTCTCCAAAATCTGCGTCTCCTGCATACATGTCCCTGAGATTTTCAAAGCCCAATGTTTTGACTCGAAATTCCTGTAGCATCAAACACTTCCTGCTCAAAGAATTAGCCACTTTGTTAGCAGTACCTGCAATATGCTTAATCACAAACGTGAAATTCTGCATATACTCTACCCATTTTGCATGTTTCTGATTCAACTTCTCCTGTTGACTCACAAACTGCAATGCATGATTATCACTGTACAATACAAATTCTTTTGGGATCAAGTAATGCCTCCACTTCTTCAACGCCTGTATGATAGCATAAAAATCCTTATCATACATGGAGTATTTCAGCTTTGCTTCATCCAACTTCTCACTGAAATATGCAACTGGTCTGTCCTCCTGACTCAAGACCACTCATATGGCATATCCTCTTGCATCACACTTCACCTGAAATGTCTTTTGGAAATCCGACAACACCAACACTGGTCATTCCGTGATCTTCCGCTTCAACAGATTGAAGCTCTTCTCAGCCTCCGCTATCCAATGAAAAGCCTTATGTCGCTTCTTCACTGTATCCATCATCGCTTCGCTAATTTCACTGAAATTCCTGATGAAATTTCGGTAGAGACTAGCCAAACCATGGAAACATCTCACCTCGAAAATATTTCTCGGTGATGGCCAATTCTTAATCACTTCCACTTTACTCAGATCCATTTTCAACTCATTCGTCGATATGACAAAACCCAGATAAATGAGTTCTGTCTTCATAAATGAGGACTTCTTCATATTAATCAACAACTTCTCCTGCTATAGTTTTCTCATCACTATAGCTAAATGCTTCAAGTGCTCAGCCTTGGTCTTGCTGAAAATCAATATATCATCCATATATACGACTGCAAATTTCTCGATGAATTCCCTCAGGACTTCATTCATCAGTCTCATGGATGTGCTCAGTGTGTTTGTCAAACCAAACGACATGACCAACCATTTGTACAAACCTTCATTTGTCTTGAATGTTGTTTTCCATTCATCACCTTCCCTCATGCGAATCTGATGGTATCCTCTCTTCAGGTCAATCTTGGAAAATAATTTTCCCCACTCAGGCAATGCATCAGATCATCCATTCTCGGCAGTGGAAACCTGTACCTGATGGTAATTTTGTTGATCGCTCTTGAATCGATGCACATTCTCCAACCTCCATCCTTCTTCGGACTAAGCACTGTTGGAACGACACACGGACTCAAGCTTTCTCTGACCAATCCTTTGTCCACTAACTCCTAGACCTGATTCTTGACCTCCTCATTTTCTTGTGGCATCAATCTATACGCAGCTTTGTTCATAAAACTGGCTCCTGGTATGAGGTCAATGCGATGACTCACACTTCTCATTGGTGGCAACGAATGAGGTAATTCATCCATGATGATGTCAGTGAACTCTTCCAATAGTTCCTGAATCTCATCTGGTAAATCATCCACTCTTGTGCTAGTCAGAACAATCCCGACCACAAAGAATTGTGGATCTTCTTTCTTCTCCATCTCTGTAAGAAGCTCCTTCCCACTCATGAGAAATATTGTGTTTCTTACTTCCGGCTTCACCTCTTTATCCTTTATCATAAGCAACCTGTGTGTCCTCCCATCCTTCTCTAAAGTATATGTGTTCATCCTCCCATCATGAATCACATTTCGATCATATTGCCATGGTCTACCCAACAATAAATGACATACATCCATGGGAATGATATCACATAAAACCTTATCATTATATCCACCTATCTTGAGTTCAACTAAACACTATTTAGTGACACTCACCTGATGACCCTTCTGTAGCCATGAAACTTTGTCTGGACTCGGGTGATCAGTTGTCTCCAGCTCTAATTTCTCCACCATCTCAGTCGAAATGAGATTGTCGGTGCTACCACTATCCACGATAACCTTGCATTTCCTATCCTTGGTTTTGCAAGCTGTCCTGAACAGTCTGGTCCTTTGAGCTGAACTTTCTCACACCTCTTTCTTAGGTGTCAAAAGGACTTTTTGCATCAGAAGTGAGCTTCCACTTTCTGCGCCTTCTGCTTCAGCATCTCGCCTCTGTGCTTCGGCAATGTGAGCTTCTCCACCTTCTTTCTTTTTCTCTGGACACTCGAATGACTTGTGACCATTCTTTCCACACATGAAGCATGTGATTACTCCACCTCGGCCTCTTCCCCTACCTCTGGTATGAGGAAAAGTGTTTGCATCAGCATAATCTCCTCGCTGCTCATTATGATGTCCCCTCTGTTCAGCATATGGCTATCGCTGTGAGGTTCCACCTCTTTCAACCTTACCCTGAGGTTTCTTCCATTCCTCCTTGGGCTTCTGGTATTTCTTCTGGGCAACTGCCTTGCCTCTGGGTTGGCTTCTGCCTCGCCCTCGCTGTGCTTGCTTGTAGCTGAACTTTTCTTCTACCTTTAGAGCCATATGATAAGCATCCTCCACTGTCCTAATGGTAACCATGTTTAATTCGTCCTGAATGTCGTATCTCAGACCATTCAGATACCTGGAAACCTTCTCATCATCGCTCTCCTGATGACCTTCTCTGATGTTCAGTCAATAGAATTCCTCAGTGTATTCTTTCACTGTCATCATCTTCTGTCTCAGGTTCTGCATCCTCCTAAACAAAGAAATTTGATAGTCCCTTGGGATGAACTTCTCCTTCATCTTCACAATCACTCGATCCCAGCTTTTGATTTTCTGCTTGCCTTTGGAACGTCTATCTGCTTGAATCTCGTCCCACCATAATGTTGCATGTCCCTTCAATCATGTGACAACATGTCTAACCTTCTTATCCTCTTCGATATCCTCATAATCGAAGTAGGTGTCAAGAGCTCTAATCCAATCTAGAAGCTCTTCTGCATCCAGATTTCCTTCATAGACTGGAATGTCCATCTTCTCCTTCTCACCCATCCTGGCGATAGCTTTTATCAATCGCTCAGTTGATGCATCCTCAGCTGCAACTTCCTCCTCGCATTGAACCTCGACTTCATCCTCAAAATCACTTAGATCCCCTGCACCAACTGTGCATCTTTGCGTTGTTTCCATCTCCTCGAGTCTTGCTCGAAGATCTCTCATTTGCCTTTCCATTTCTGGATTTCCAGCTGGCCTGCCTCTTCTTCTCACCTCCCTATCTTCTGGGTCGGGTGACTGTCTTTCCCTTCTAGGAGGCATGGTGAATTATCTCTCTCTCTGCTATATAAAACAAAGAGTATTCCCACTCTGATACCACTCTGACGTAGACCGCACCCCTCGGAGCATGATCGCTCCCACAGGACCTCTTTCTCTTATCAGCCCGAAGAACTCAACCGTTCTTCAAATTCCCAATCGGGAATTTTACACCCCACAGGTTCTACTTCGTGTGACCCTCCCTTCTCCCTTTCAGAGGATCGGAACTCGTAGCTTAGCAAGTTCTCGGTTTATTGCTGGGCTCTCAAATCCCCGAGACCTGATGCATCAGTGAAATCACTGTCGGGACTTCTACCCTTATCGCAACTTCGGCTCTATCGCAACTTCGCCACTCGCGATGCCATGTCCTAGGGTTTCCAACTCCTGATGGTCGATGTGTTGATAAGATCCTATCACACTTTTGTGACTCGCCACCTCACGCCTTCACTACTCGTGACCTTCAACACTGATTTCTCCGCCTTCCGAGTCCCGATGTGACGAGACTCTGATATTCTCCTGTCGCATTTTCGCTATCTCGCGCCTAGCGACTTGAACCTTCCAATCTATAGACCTTTAGCTTGTGAGTCCCGAGCTTGCGAGATCTCCGATCTCCACCATTGTCTTGCACCCACTCCTATGGCCCACGTGACTTACTTCACTGTCAGGATGTCACACCTCGTGACTTCACGATTCCCGTTGCCGATCCTCGACGCTCTTCTTACGAGATCTCAATAGGAAATCTCACAAATAATACAATGGCCCTAGCCGACCTATACTCGTGCTCTGCCCTCCTGAACTTAGAATATTTAAATGCTTCCATCGTAATCTCCTTGTGCCTCCGCAAGATCCTACGGTCCATGAAACTTCACGAAATCTCCTCGGATGATTTCGTCCGTCCGGTTTTTCCCTGTGAAATTCGCGAAAAGGAAAAAATGTCTCTCTACGAGACTCGTTGTCTGCTCGCCAATCTGCGACACCTCCCTCGAATGTTCAACAGCAACTTCCTGCACTTATCCTTCCATGAATTTGAAGGCCTACTCCTACCTAAACTTTTCCAAGACTTTAATCTTATTGGAAACCTCTTGCACGCACTCCTTGCGGCAAATCTTCAACAACTCCTAAGTGTTGAAGTCTTCTGACCCTGTGCACTCCTGCAGCAAAAATCTTTCAATACTTTGCTCAGAATCACAACTCTGAGACTTCGTTTGGCCTACACAGTCCTTGCATAGCACTGTTCCTATCTGCACTTCAAGGAAGTGAGAACAAAAGTTATCTCTAAGTGAACCCTTCTGTCAACACACTCCTTGCGAACAATTCAACTGCACTCCTTGTAGGAATCCTCTGGCTCACTTAGAGAAACAATTGAAACTCATTCTCTCACCCTCTCATACTTCAATTCAACCATGAAATCACACACATAGCATATAAAAGCACATGTAGACAGGAAGCAAATATTCATGAGCATAACATCAACACACAGAGAATAGACACATAACCATGGAATTGAATCAAAGCGTTCTTCTATAAATTCAATATCTGTACATGGAGGTTCTCTACACAGTTCTCTGCTTGCTCTTCTCTTCTTGCTCCTACTCTCGATATGTTACAATGATACAATGAGGGTGTCTATATCCGTTTTCCCTCTCGAACTCTAAACTATCAAATCTAGACTTAAATATCTATCTACCAGCATTAACTATCTTAAATGCCTCATCTACCTAAGGATGAGAGCTATCCACTCAAGGTCCATTACAATATACAAGTGCGTCTTCTCTTAAATGAATCATTTAATATTACGCAACAATTCCAAAGTATTTTCAAAATGTGTGCTGGCTTATCCAGTTGTCTTCCGCTCCATGCTGGCTGGCTTGATGTATTGGCGATGCTCCTGCATCAAAAAATTATACTCACTAATTTAATTTAGTTCAATTCATATCTTAAAATTTTCAATGAAAAAATTTGTTGTGATAGTTAAGCAACATGTTTCCATATATATAAAGAAGAATGAAGATAATTAGATTCTTTTTTAGATCATACTAAAGAATCTAATTAAAATCAATTTTATGCCATTTTCCAAAACTTAAAAAAGATTTTAACTGTGATTATATTCAATGATTACATTAAAACTTGATAAGATTAATACGTACAAAGCCCTAATTAAAAGAAAAAAATATACTATATCAATAAAAGGCAAGAGCAACTTTCACAACTATACAAGTTGGATCCTAAGAAGTTCTAGAGCCAAATTCTAAAACGCAATACTAAAGAAAATAATAGGATTCCCTTAACAGACTGGAATTCCTATATTAAAAGTCTTTACGAGTTCCCTAATGCCATAGACACCATTCCTATTGTCCCTACAAAGGAAGATTTTTTTTCTTTATATGACATAGAGTTCGGGGTTAAGCGGCTTGCAAATGGGAAAGCCAAGGACAATGAAGGCTACCAAGCTGAAATTTTTAAAATTGGAGGGACAATCCTTATTGCTCACATACATAAGCTCTTCAATTTAGCCGTGAAGTAGGGCTTCCCTAAACCCTGGACGCAAAGCCTCATTGTGCCTATTTTTAAAAATGGGGATAAAAACATTCTCTCTAATTATAGGACCATTATGATTAGCTCAATTTTAGCCAAGCTTTAAGGAATTATTTTGGAAAAGAAGAATATAATTTGGCTAGAAAGTCACGGTAAAAGCGCTAAAGACCAAGTCAGGTTTAGGAGATATCATTCAACTGAGGACCATCTTGTTACCTTTAGGATCATTGCAGAGGAGTTCCGCAATACTAAAACCAATTTTTTTTGTTGTTTCGTTGACTTTAGAAAAGCTTTTGACATGGTTCTTAGGAAAAACCTTTGGAATAGGTTGGAAGATATAAAAGTGCCTCTCGAGTTGAGGGCTGCTGCAATAAGGATGTATGAGAACGTTATTGCTAAGTTTAAAAACACCGAGGGATGGTCAAAAGAGATTAACTGCAATATTAGAGTCAAACAAGGTTGTCCCTTGTCCCCTACCCTTTTTGGCATATACATTCATAAATTAGAAGAATGCTTGAAAACAACAGGTTGTGTCGGCCCTACTCTCACTGGTATAGTCATCAATCTTCTTGTTTATGATGATGCTATCATTCTTATGGCAAGGATTCCCCATGATCTTGAAAACCAACCAATAATCCTCAAGGATTTTTGCTCCAATATGGGTATGAATGTTAATATTGATAAGACTAAGGTAATTATTATTAAATCCAATAAGATCCCTTATGATACTTTTGTATATGCAACAACAACTTGGAGGAAGTGACTTCATACAAATATCTTGGAATTGATATTCATGACAAGCTTAATTGGAATTATAGCATTGAGAAAATGATTATTGGGGGATGGAAAGCTTATTATGGGTTTGAAAACAATTGTAAATTAGTTGAACTTTGGAGTTGGGATAAGAAGAAACTCCTCTTTGAGACTCTTGTTACACCTGTTATTCTTTATGGATGTGAAGTCTGGGACTGTAGTATCTCTCGTG
>JZKD02S2258265.1:150059-165640 GCA_000966675.3 Picea glauca | reverse complement strand
TGATTCATCCCCTCCCTTCTACACATCCCTGAACATACATGATAAAGTGTTGCACAACTGCTTGATGGATTCAGGGGCTTCTCACAACCTCATGCCCAAAACTGTCATGGAAGAACTAGGACTAGAAGTCACCCGAGCATATCATGACCTCTATTCCTTTGACTCTAGGAGAGTTCAGTGTCTTGGAGTTATTAAAGGCCTGGTCGTAACCTTGTTTCAGCTGCCCATGAAAAGTGTGGTCATGGATATCGTAGTAGCTGATATTCCCCCCAAGTTCGGTATTCTATTGTCAAGATCTTAGATAAAAATATTGGGGGGAACCTTACAGATGGACCTAACCTATGCTACTATCCCGGTGTTCGGAGGAGAGCATAGAAGACTATATAGGGAAGCCCAACTGGCCTACATAATCAGTGATGAAGCCAACCCTACCAATCATCCCATTTTCTCCTTGGACACTGATTTAGGCTCCAGTCTACTACAACTCACCCATGCTCCTGAGCCCCCTCTTGAACTCATAAAGTAGCTCACCTCTCCTCACAAACTTCCTCCTTCCATCACCCCCGTTTGGAAAATGTTTTTTGATGGAGCCTTTTCCAGGGAAGGCGCTGGTGCTGGGGTGCTTTTTGTGTCACCTACTCAGGAAACCGTATCTCTGTCATACAAATTAGAATTTGAAACCACCAACAATGAGGCAGAGTATGAAGCCCTTGTCCTAAGATTAAGAGTTGCAAGGGGAATGGGGATTCGGGAGGCAGCAGTGTTCAGAGATGCAGAGTTGGTGGTCCAACAGATTAGAAGCGCTTATCAAGCTAAGCATCCTCGACTTAGAAATTATAGGAATGAAGCATGGGACCTAATTGACAATTTCTTCTCAGCCTTCAATATATCTTTTATTCCAAGGGAGGATAATGCTGTGGCCGATTCTTTAGCTGTCTCAGCCAGTTTACTAAAAGTTCCTCTGCCACCTATGGTCAACCCTGATGTTGAGATAAAATATAGGCCCTCAGTACCAGACAATGTCAAGCACTGAAAGGTATTCGAAGATGATCTAGAAATCGAAAGATTTCTCCAGTCTGTTGATGGATTTTCTGCATTGCACATTGATCAGGATCCTGATACAGAAGAAAACCCTCACCCTGAGGTGTTTCTAAATAAAATTGCTAACCACCAGATTATTCAGCTACCCAGCAATCATATTCCGAGGGGACTAATTCCTTTAGAAAGATTGTTTGATGGGAATGATGTGGCAGTAAAGGGCAGGGTTTTAGATAAAGATGCTGACACAACCGAGTGCAACATTGGCACACCGGAGGAGCCTAAGTTTGTCAAGATGTCAAGTAGTTTGACCACAGAACAGAGGGCCGAATATATTGAGTTGTTGAAAGAATTTGCTGATGTGTTTGCATGGACCTACGAAGACCTCAAGACGTATGACACATCTGTCATTGAACACAAGATCCCATTAAAGGAAGGAGCTAAGCCGTTCAGGCAGAAGCTAAGATAGATAAATCCCATGTTGCTGCCTGTCATGGAGAAAGAATTAAAGAAGTTGTTGGAGGCCCAGATCACCGTCCCCTTGAGATATTCCAATTGGGTGGCCAATTTGGTTCTGGTAAGAAAGAAAAACGGAGAGATCAGGCTCTGTGTCAACTTCAGGAACCTAAACAGGAGCTCAAAGAAAGACAATTACCCCCTACCCAATATGGAACACATATTGCAGAGGGTAACCGGAGCATATAGGATCTCCATGATCGATGGTTTCTCTGGTTATAATCAGATATCGGTCATGCCTGAAGACAGAGAAAAGACAACCTTCACCACTCCTTGGGGCACATTCATGTATGCCAAAATTCCATTTGGACTGATGAATGCAGGAGTGACGTTTCAACGAGCCATGGACATAGCATTCATTGGAGAAAAAGATCAGTTCATGGTGATCTATCTGGATGACATCACAGTATTCTCAAGGTCCGACAAAGAGCACTGCAGTCACCTGAGGAAAGTCTTCTCAAAATGTCGAAAATTTGGTCTTTCCCTAAAACCCAAGAAATCCTTGTTTGCTATGGAGGAGGGGAAGCTACTAGGCCCTATAATATCAACAGAAGGAGTGAGGATTGACCCTAGCAGAGTGGAGGAAATTCAGACCTTGTCACTTCCCAGGTCGAAGAAGGAAGTTCAAGCCTTTTTGGGGAGGATTAATTTTCTGAGGAGATTCGTCTCGAATTTAGTTGAGCTGGTGAAACACATCACAGCCATGCTCAAGAAGGGAAATGAAGTGAAATGGACCACTGAACCCAGGGAATCTTTTGCCCAAATAAAAAAGGCATTGACTGAGGCACCAGTGCTGATCAGTCCTGACTATTCGAAAGATTTCCTGATTTTCTCCTTCGCTTCTTTCGATACAGTAGCGACGGTCTTGTTACAGAGAAATGAGGAGGGGCAAGAGCAGCCCATTGCCTTCTTCAACAAGGCATTAAGAGATGCAGAGGTCAGATATGAAATCATGGAGAAACAGGCCTATGCCTTAGTGAAATCTCTCAAATCTTTTAGGGTCTATGTCCTGCACTCAAAGGTGATCGCATACGTTCCTTCAGCCTCTATGAAGGACATCCTTGTACAACCCAACATTGATGGGAAGAGGAGAAAATGGATAGCCAAGATCCTGGAGTTTGACCTGGAAATAAGGCCTACCAAATTGATCAAAGGTCAAGGCTTAGCCAAGTTGTTGGCTGAACCCAATTGCCAAGCTTTGGGGGTAAATTTCATGAACGAATGCTCAGGAATTCGACAGAGTCAGCTGTTTGGAACAGACCCTCAAAGGGAGCCCCCATTGGCTCGATGTCCATGGTATAAGGATGTCATATATTTTCTGCAGGAATTGCGGCCCCCAGATGGCCTGCAAAGAAACAAAGCAAGAGCTCTTAAGCTCAAGGCAGTCAGGTAGTGCCTCATTGATCAAATTTTATATTGGAAAGACCCCCCTAGGGGTGCTTTTAAAATGCATGGATCCACAAGAGGCCGACATGATCATGGCCGAGTTTCATAGCGGCCTATGTGGAGGGCACCATTCCTGGAAGACTACAGCCCACAAAATTCTCAGAGCCGGATACTACTAGCCCACCTTGTTCGCTGATGTCCATAGAGGAGTTAGAGCCTGTGTCGCATGCCAAAGTTTTTTAGGAAAACAGCAGCTCAAGTCTCTGCCTTTGCATCCGGTGGCGGTTTCAGGGCCTTTCCAACAATGGGGCCTTGATTTTATTGGAGAAATCCACCCCGCTTCTAGTGGGCAACATAGATGGATCCTGATGGCCATGGACTTCTTTACTAAGTGGATAGAAGCCATCCCTACTAGGAGCGCTTTCCACAAGGTAATCATTGGGTTCCTGGAGGACCTCATCACAAGGTTCGGTTGCCCAAATAAGATCGTCACTGATAACACAACCGCTTTCGAATCTAAGCCATTAGCCAAGTTCTGTAAGCAGTTCGAGATAAAACTGATTCACTCCACCCCATATTATCCACAGGGCAATGGTTTAGCAGAGTCCTCCAACAAAAGTCTAATAAGGATTATCAAAAGACTATTGGAAGACAACAAAAGGGCTTGGAACTCAAAGCTAAAATTCGCTCTATGGGCCGATCGGGTGACTACAAAGAGATCTGTAGGCACCTTTCCTTTCCAGTTGGTGTACGGAGCGGAAGCTGTCTTTCCTTCTCAGTTGGCCATTCCCGTAGAAAAATTCTTCCAGGACTACCAAGAAGAGCCCAATGAAATGATCAGAAGAATTCATCAGCTGGTGGAAGTCCAGCAGACCAAAGAGTAGGTAATGGAAAGACTTCAGGATCATCAGTAGAGGATCAAGCAGGTTTTCAATAAGAAAGCCAAGAAGGAGGAGTTCCAGATAGTAGACCTGGTGCTGAAGTGGGATGATCCTAAGAAAGACAAGGGAAAGCACAACAAATTTGAAGCCCTGTGGATTGGGCCTTTCAGAATCTCTGAAGTCTTCTCAAATAACACATACTAGCTACGAGATTTGGAGGGCGAAGAAATTTTCAGCAGCACAGTAAATGGGCATTTTCTTAAAAAATGTTTTGTCTGAGCCTTCAATGGCTCCTGTATTCTGTAAATATTGTCTTTTTTGTTCTTCGTTTTTACTTTTATTGTTTCATCTTAATAAATGACTCCATAGCCCAACAACAAGGCACTGGAACTACAAAATGAGTCCTTAGAGCATCATAGGGACGACTCTATCCCCCATGGAGCCTAATGTTATCAACATTTCTTGTCTTTGGTATTGGGATACACAGGTCTACAGGTTGCCCGAGGAGCGCCCAAACGCAACACATAAAAGAAGTCCTTTTCGGACTTAAAATCAAGCGAGCAAGCAGTTCAGTTTTCAGGGACAAAGCAGAACAACGGTTGATGGGAAATCACAAGATGACAAAGTCGCATCAAGCATAGTGCTAAAGGTTCTAAGCGCAGTGTTGTTTCGCGGGCTTGGGGTTCGTAAGTTCAAAGGGCGGACCATGTCCCTTTGGTTGCGCGAGATTTCGAGTTACGAAAAGGTGTCCGGATGGAAGTCAACCGTCGCTGACTATCACGCCTCGGGACTTCGTAAAGGAAGAAGGCCAAAGTCCGATGCCCCAACCCACGAGGTCCCGAGTAGCGAAAGGTGTGAGTACTTGGGCTGTAGCCAACGGTTACATGCAGAAAGCACTGACCAGAAAGGGGGCCCGACCCGTATCACCATATCGACAATCGAGAGTTTAAGAAAAGGAACCAAGGGTCTCCAACTCGCGAGTCGCGAAATGAAAAGTGCCCAAAGGCGGGCCCACATTATCTGGGGTAATCTCAGCCATCCATTTAAAGCGGACACCTAGCGCACGATTGAGCCCCCCGCCTTTTCGCCCATCGTGGTTTCAACGCACAAAAAGCAATTCCCTCATGTCCCGATACATGAAGTAGTGAGAGCATTCAGTACCCGGGGCCCACCGCAGCATCGGATGAGTTTAGAACCGTCGGATTTGAAGGGCACGTGGCACCAGATCGAGCTGTCTTGGCATATCTCTCATCGCGATTTCAAGGAGAAAGGAGCAGCCCCTACATACTCGCAAACGTCTAGAAGCGCCATGGGGGTAGACACACGGTCACAACCCGTGGGCACTTGGAAAAGGGGGGAGCTGCGTGATGAAGGCCAAAGTGCCAAATTCAGTCACAGAAAGGCCCGTCATGACCTCCAGTTGTCGTTAGACCCGACCTCAATCCTGGTCTCCGCTTGGAGTAAATGAAAGCCAAAAGGGGTGGTTGAAACCTCTCGTCGTTCATTAATCATGAAGTATGGAGAGTCTGGTAAGCATTCCGCTCGAAAGGGTCCTGTGTGCCTTTTCTTTCAGAAAGGCCATGTCGAGTCCTCGACTAGCCGGAGGAGGTCTGCACACGCTAAAACAACATTTACTGGCTCAACTACTCCTCTTGCAGGAGCCATGCATAGTTAAGGTGGCGTCTGGTAGAGAAATCCCATCCGAATTTGGCTGAAGGGACACAGAACCTTGGGCGACGAGCATGCCTCTGTTAGGCAAATTTTCCTGAGTATATAGACTCAATCTTTGTATTTTGAAAAGTATCGATGGTAGAGCGAAGCTCCCGATTGTAAAGTTTTAACAGATATCTTAGCTCTGGTTATGCATCTGTATGTAAGATTTCTTGTTTAATTGCAGACAGTCTTTCTGTTCCCGTCTAAGTTTTCATCTTACACTACGAGAGTTCGTGATCGACTTATTTGCATGAATTGTGGCATTCATGTTATGATAAAGGATTTATTGTGGCATTATTGTTCTCTCTGGTTTTCTGCGTTTGAGCGTAAGAAGATCTTGCGTTTAGATGTTTTCTTCCACATTCTGTTAAGAACCTGATGTTTAGAACAAACATTTGCATTTCTCTGATACAAGCCTTCCCCCCACTCACCCTTACTACAACTCACTGTCTGAAGTTACCTAAGACCTCACTTGTGCATGCATGCCTGGCCTAGTTTCAGAATTGAAACCTCATCATTCGAGCTAATCTCCATTTGATCACCCAATTAAACAAATTGTGACATTAAACTGATGGGTGTTGGGATCTGCTCTTGCAAGCAGTCCAGGAGTGACTTCCGACACTGACACTTTACAACTCTAAAATGTTGATCTAACAATTCTAAGCATGCATGAAATTGACACATCAGTTTTTGGTCAACGTGACCCTGGAAAAATCCTCATGGGGAAAACCAGTCTGGAGTAGATGTATATAGAAGGCCTGAAAGAAAAATGTACAACACGAAAAACATATACGAGTGAACCTAGTACAATAGAAACCATTCTCGAATGCCTTGGAGTCCCTTGAAGATGTTCCTGGTAGCCCCTTAAAGCTAGGCACCCTTTGCCTTGGTGCGTCCCTCTTCCTTAGCTAGTTCCTTGACCTATTTCCTTGCCTCTTTCTTTGACTTTTCCTTTTGATTATGCCTTAGAACCTTTCCTTGGCTTTTCTTTGCCCTTGTTAAAGCACCCTTCTCTCTAGAGTTCCTCCCTCCAAGTGATGGGTGCACACTAAGCCTAAGTGCATCCCTCCTCAAGCAAAACTCCCACAATAGCATGCGCCCTTCCTTGCCATGCGCCCTTAATTCCTCATAGATTGCACCTCTCCTCAACAAGTAGGCTCCCTCCTCAAGGTGTGCCTCTCCTCAAGATGATGTGCCTCTTCTCTCAAGAGTGTGCCCTCCTCAAGCTAATGTGCCCCTCTCTAAATGAATGTGCCCTCCTCCAAGGTGTAGCCTATACTCCATGGTAGACTAGTACCAAGCTAAAGCTCCTCCCAAACCCTTGAACTCATGTGCCCTCTCCTCCTCAAGAAATGTGCCCAAGATCTCTTCTCCTTCTCCTCTCCTCTTAAATCTCTCAAGTGAAGAATGAATCTCATATTTTCCCTATTCCCTCCTTTAGCCTCTCTTTGGCCAAACCCTAAAATATCAATGGCCTAGATGCAATCTTTCCATGTCTAATCAATGGGTGAGATTTAATCCCAAAATATCACTTAGGAAACCCACTTTCCTTAGTTTGCCTCATGTCCTTTAACTCACCTACAAAGTGGATTAAATGTCACTTTAATGAATTAAGTGACACATTTCACTTTTGACTTAAAATCCTAAGTCAAAGTGAAATTAGAACATAAAGTAAAGTAAATAATGGTAATAGTCTCCCCCTTTGTGTTTAGAGACTCACAAACACAAGGGGACCACTTTCCAAGGTACCCGAATCTCAACAATTGACACCTCTAATTTCGATAAGGAAATGATCGTCTCTTCACTTCCCGATTTCTCAATTTCTAAGTTACAAGTAGACAATGTGAATCCTTCTTGGCAAGGGTGGCATGAAGTTAAAAAGAAAAAGGGAAGGATTGAAGATCATTTTTTACATCGAGAGCTAGGGTTCATGACTACAATGCCCTTTGAACTCTGAAACCCTTGTCCAATCCCTTAACTCCAGTACACGATCTGACGCACTGAGAAGAACATTGCTACCTTATCCATGGAAGAGGCAGAGGGGGTGCAAGCCCCATCTTATAGAAATGTTGTAGCTAATGAACAACCCGATGTAAAAATATCAAGACCGACCTTTGAGCCGCTGCTACATCTGAGGGAGAAGCTTCTTCAGGATGAACATAGGTCAGGCAAGGAGATGAATGTTGAAGTTGATAAAGTAGGATAAAATGCTCAGTTCATGAAGGAACACGTGTTGATCAAAATTTTTATGGGACTTTGGCCCTCAGAAAGGAACTTAATGAAGTGGATCAAAACCTGGTGAAACCCCAAGGGTCATTATGAACTTTAGTTGGGGCCTAAAGTTTTCTTCACAATAATATTTTTCAATCTGGAAGATAAAGACTGCATATTTGAGAATGGACCTTACTTTTTCAACTCAACGATCCTATATTTAGGATTCTAGATGGATCACTTCAGCCCTAAGAAGGAATACTTCTCATATGCATCGGTTTGGATTTTCCTTTACTCCCTTTCACAGGAATTCTGGTTAGAAGAAATGCTAGATGGAATTGGTAATACCCTTGGTCTATATGTTAAATCTTCATAAGAAATGCACCAAATAAGGTTTACCTCATATGCCCGCATATGTGTTTACATGAATATATCCAAAGCTCTACTAGGTTCTCTAACTCTAGAGTACCAAGGTGAAGAATGGATGCAAACAATCAATTATGACCACATTCCCTTCTGATGCAGGAAATTCCATGAACATGGTAACCTTTTCTGGGATTGTCCTTTAAATATTCCCCTACACTTAGCATAGGAGGATCACAAGAAGAAAAATGAGGGCTTCACACAGGTACAAGGATGCAGAAGGACTAACACATGAAATTCAGGGCCAAGGAAAGGTAAAAAAACTTGAACCAGTAACTCCTTTGGCATTCTCAGTAAACTACCTAATACCCACGAGGTGGAAAACCCACACATCCAACCAACCAAAGGAAATGATAAAGGTAAATAAAAATAAGTTATCGAACCGGTCCTAGAACAAATAATTATGCTCAATTCTCCTACTCGGATGGTTGTGGATCTTTCACCGGAAGAAGGGGAAGAGATGGAAATGATTGTTGATGAGAAATATCTAGTGGATATTGATATAGATTTTCTTGAGGAGGATTACAACAAAAAGGAACTACAATCCCTCCCCTCAGAGCAACTATACAAAGTTCCCAAAGTCTACATAGACTCCATAATAGGAGATACATCCTGATTCAGAGGTGCTTTGGGGAACTATTCGGAGCTTGGTAAAGGCAATCATAAAATACAAAAAGAACCAAAAAGAAGAGGGTGCAAATTGACACAACAAATCATTCATGAGGTAGGTAATTTCATGATCAACTCGGGACAAATACAAAATATTACAAAAATATTCATTTCTCCCCGTCCACCCCCTTTCTTATGAAGTTTCTTTCTTGGAATGTAAGAGGCCTTAATAGGGGAATAAAACAAAGGGTTCTCCATGAATGCATAATGGTAGAGAAGCCATACATACTTTTTCTTCAGGAAATAAAATGTGCAGGCACCACTGCAGAAGCACTCCTTGCATGGTGTTGGAGACACAATGAATTCATATTCAATGATTCCAATGTGCATCCCCATCCTATGGAACACATCGATAATTACTCTAGATGGATTTTATTCCTCATCCTGGATGCTCACAACTAAATATCGCTTCATAGGGTCTAGAAAGGAAGGCATCATTACCAATTTCTATGGTCCTTAATGCCCACCAAAAAAAGATAATTTTATGAAAAATATCATAGCTCTTGGCAGTTTGGTTGGTCAACAGATATGGATCTTGGGAGGAGACTTCAACATCATCATCTCCTTGGAAGAAAAAAGAGGGGGAATTTGTAAATTAGATAAAGACAATGACAACTTTCATAATCTCTTAACAGATCTACATCTGATTGATATTGAAGCACAAAATGGAGTCTTTACGTGGTCCAACAAGAGGACTAACACCCATCAGGTGGCTTGTTGACTGGACCGGTTCATGGTATCAGAATCCCTTATAATGGAGGATCCATTGCTCGAGGCATGCATTCTCCCTCATTCGGGATCGAATCACTGGCATATCCAACTCTGGTTTGAGACCACTAGCATACCTGAATACAAGCCCTTTAGATTTGAAAATTTATGGCTCACCCATCCAGACTTTCTAGAGGTATCTAGGAAGTGGTGGTCAGAAGCTGAGGTAACTCATGGAACCCTCGTGTACATATTCCAAAAGTGACTCAAAAAATTCAAGTAATCAGTGAGATATTGGAACAAAAATGAGTTTGGGAACATGTTCCAGGATCATCATGCAATTGATAAACATTTGGCAGAGATACGAAAATAACTCATTCACTACGGATCCATGGAGACCCTACAGGAAGAGGAGGATCTCCTTAAACAACAACTAGTGGAAAGGCAACACCAAGAGAATCCTCTGGTGCCAGAAATCAAGAGTGAAATGGATAAGAAGGGGAAAAATATCCAAAGTTTTTCCACAGGTCCATGATACAAAGGCAACACATAAATCACATCAACAAATTGGAGAATGATTTGGGTCAAATAGTCATGGAACATGAAGTAATGGAGGACGAGTTAGTAAACTATTATTCCAACCTTTTCTCTGATCCAGTCCAAGATCGATCATGGGCCATTAATAAAATCAAACAACATATATCTAACCTTATTTCATGGGAACAAAATTAAGCACTCATGAGGCCTATATCCATGGAAGAGGTAGACCATGGCATGAAAGAAATGACAATGGGAAAATCTCTAGGGCCCGATGGTTTTAATACAAACTTCTTTCATCATTGCTGGCCAATGGTTCAGGAGGAAGTTTGGAACTTGGTGGAGGAATCACACTCTTTAGGAAGGGTTTTGACTACCTCAATGCCACCTTCCTCACACTTATTCCTAAGGAATATTGGGTGACCTACCACAAATAATTTAGGCCCATTTCCCTATGTAATGTGATATATAAAATCATAACAAATATCATTGCACTACGGTTCAAGTTGATTCTTCCCTTCATAATTTCCAAGGAACAGTCTGGCTATGTGGAGGGAAGACATATTCTAGACAACTTCATACTATCTCATGAGGTGATTCACTCTCTCAAGTCCTCGAGGACTCTGTGTATGCTCATAATACTAGACTAGTCAAAATCCTCTGATCGCTTGAGTTGGCAGTATACACAATCAATTCTCTCTTCTTTTGGCTTTGGTAATGATTGGATAAATTGGATACTAAATCTCACTTCAACTATTTTTTTCTCAATCCTAGTAAATGGCGTGCCCTCCAAATCATTTTCCCCTTCTCAAGGCATATGCCAGGGAGACCCCCTTTCCTCCTTCCTATTTTCCATCATGGCTGAAGGGCTCAATCGCTATATCAAAGCCTCCAATGCAGATTTATCCCTGCATGGTATTACTCTACATGGCCTCTAGCCATCTTCTTCACACATTCAGTTCATAGAAGACACTATGTTAATGGGTACTCCCACGATGAGAGAAGCTCAAAAACTTAATCTTACCCTCATTGATTTCAGTGAAGCTTGAGGTACCTCTGTCAATTTGGAGAAATCTCAAATATTTTTCTTCAACACTCCTTTAGCCATTCAGAATCATATATCTCGATTGTTAGGAACCCATCAAATCTCTCTTCTGTTCAATTACCTTGGAATCCCACTCTCTAAATGAACAACCAAAAATATCTCTTGGTCCTATCTCCTAGATTCTTTGGCTCAAAGGATAAATTCCCGAAATTTACATTCCCTCAATTTTGTAGGGCAGATGGTTCTGGTAAAATCTATCCTCCAAGCAATCCCAACCTACCTCTTCTCAGCATTAGCATCCCCCAAATCAGTACTTAACACCATCATAACTAATAATAGAAAATTTCTTTGTCAGAGATTGAAATTTGATAGAAAGTGGGCCTTGGTCAACTGGGAAAAGATTTGTCAACCCAAAATCAATGGTGGTTTGGGACTGAGGGATCCAAGTGTACTCAATGAAGTGATGGGTGTAAAAATATTGTGGCTATGGTTGAAATACCCAAAAGAGCTTTGGGCACGTTTGTGGAAAAACAAATATTCTCCAAATATCGATGAGACTTCTCTCATGAGAATGGCAGATCAAATCCATGGGTCCAACATATGGAATGTGGCCTAGAGAAACCACCCCCTCATCTAGGAACATGATTTTTTGGAACTAAGGGATGGCCAATATGCTTATTTCTAGTTAGACTCCTGACAACAATTCCCTGGAAATCCTTCATCACATTCAATTCCAAATGCCCAATAACACTAGGATTAAGGTTGTTGATGTTTGGAATGAAACCCATCCAGATTCGCAATGGAGAGTATGGAACACCTCGCCAAGGGATCTCAACCTTCTTATTGAATGAAATCTGGAACCATGGAAAGAATTAGCATCCCTGAGGAAGATTCACTTACGTGAAGGTCGGGACATTTTGCACTGGGGACATTCTACGACAATAACTTATTTCTAGTCAGAATCCTGGCAAAAATTCCCTCCGCTTTAGTCTATGGAAATCCTTCATCACATTGAATTCCAAATGCCCAATAACACTAGGATTAAGGTTGTTGATGTTTGGAATGAAACCCCTCCGGATTCCCAATGGTGAGTATGGAAAACCTCGCCAAGGGATCTCAACCTTCCTGTTGAATGCAATCTAGAACCATGGAAAGAATTAACATCACTAAGGAATATTCACTTACACGAAGGTCAGGGCATTTTGCACTGAGGACATTCTATGATAGGAACCTTCACCATAAAATAATCCTATCACATCAAAGATGAATTCCATCTACTACCCAAATATCCAATTTGGCATAATATTTGGAAATCGAACTTCTGGCCAAAGGTTTCAACATTTATGTGGCTTATGGCCCAAAATCGTATCCTTACTTGGGACAACTTAAGGAAAAAAGGTTTCATTGGGCCCTTAGCTTGCCCTCTTTGTATGTGACAGGCAGAATCAATGGAACATCTAATGAATCAATGTCCTTTCATCCTGAAACTCTGGGACAAGGTGGAAATTGTAATGAGGAAAATAGACTGCTCCACACTCCGTAGATAACATCATCCAATATATATAGAAATGGAGAGAGAGTTCTTACAAAACTTCCATTCTTAACCAGATTTGGCAGTTGATTCCAGGATTTTTGGTTTGACAAATACAGAAAGAACATAACAAACAAATCATTCACTCCCAGTCTTCCTCATTGGACTTTGTTCGGTCCAAAAAATTTAGCATCATTCAAGAGATTTTGAGATCACAACAATGGAGTACAGAGGAAATGAAATGTGATCCCATTGAGAACATCATCCTCTCCAAATGGCATCTAAACATTGATACTTTTGAATCTCCTACCAGTTCCAAACAAAAAACAGTGGCCCTGCAAAGTCCCAACAGTTGGGAAATCCCCCCTCCAAGGTTCTTAAAGTTGAACTTTGATGGAGCTTTTGAGGAAAACCTGGGACAAGCAAATTTTGGAGCAGTAATCAGAAACAGTGATGGCATAATTGGTCATATTTTGACAGAAATCTTGGGATTTGACACAAAAAACTCACCATAATTATGGGACATAATTCGTGGGATTTAGTTGGCTTCACTCTTTGGTCTAAATCAAGTCATCATAGAGGGAGACTCTCAACTCATTGTTTTTCTTGTCACTAAAATTATCCATGGATCTTGCCCTGCCAAAATTTTCCCTAACTGGAAACTCCTCAAGTCCTTTCTTCATCTAGGTCTCATCCTAATCCCTTCTTATGTAAGAAGAGAGACAAATAAGGTGTCTGATAAAATTGCAAATGAAGGGGTTGGCCTCTCAGGTGCAGACATCCTCATTGATGCCAATTCCTTCCCAGCCTCATCCATTTACCAACAATGCCTTGTCTTAGCAAACTCAGATTGAAACCCCCTAAATGGAGTGCCACATGCATAAGACATGCACTTAAAGAAAGCCCCTGCTTGTCGTCTCCCCTCCTGGTTTCAGATCACAAGAGGGAATTTAATGCAGGGCGTTGGTGATGGAAGTTTTGTCCTCATGCAAGTTCAGATTCACTGATTCCAGATTCCTCTGGGATTAATGGGGATGCCTCCCACATAGGACGATATCACCTCGATTATTATTGTGCACTTAATGAGTTGGAACAAGGTTATTTCCATTCAATCTCCCATAATTCTTGTCATGTTTCTTTTTCATGCTTGGTTGATGCATCTGACTTATTCTCTCGAGGATTACAGGTGCGCTCAATGTTGGTTTCCCCTTTTCCCATTTTAGTTCAGAGCACTCGACATTGAAACTATGCCTTAAGAGCAAGGAAGACCTCACATACGTCTAGATTATTTATGCTACCTTGCATGTCAAAGAAGAAATGTTGGTATCCCTAATAGGGAGTCTCACCACTCTCCTTCTCTAGACATACACCCCGATGAGACTTTGAGCCTTGATACCAGTATGAAGGAGGAAAATTGGAGTTTCCTCATCCTTGAGGAGGACACACAGGTTCCACTTCCTGGGAATGATGAAGGCTCATCTACAACTTGTCCGTCACCAAGCAGGTAGCTGAATCACCTAGTCATGCCAGCAGAGGAACCTAGCCCAAAATATCTATTTAGCCCATCAGAAGGACATTGGGGCTACCCCATCATTGAGGAGATTCCTCTACTTATTCCTCTTCAAGATGTCACTCCTCCGTCAATGGAGGCCCCAATTTCTACACCACATCCCATTCTCTTAGAGGATCACCTCAATCTGATAGTGGACATCCACAGGGATGTGGATGACCAAATTTTTTGCTAGGAATTCTTAAATCATCGGTTGGACCTTCTATATGAAGCACTCTCGAGTGGAACAGCCTCCCGTAGTTGTCTAGTTTGTCACCAACCTTTTAGTCTAACCCCAACTTGGACCCAACATACTCATGGCGAAGAGAGAAACGACACACCTGGTGCATGATCTTTTGGTTCTTGTTATAGTTTCAATTTTTTTTTCAAACATGTAGGATTTCTTTCAAAGGATTTCAAATCCACTATGTAATTGTAGTTTCTATTTTACTTAATTTAACTATAGACACATAAATGTACTGGTTTTCTCTCTTAATATCTTGGATTCAGTTCTAGTTTCCTTTTTTTGGCAGGCTGGCTTCCAGGATCCAATGGATATGTAAGGTTTTTTGCTACTAAAGATAATACAATTTCTTAATTTACCAAAAAAAAAGATTATTTTTATACGGTAAAAAATGACATGTATATTAACTGTGTAATTTTATTCTTGTTCATGGAGTCTTCAACTGTATTTGATTTATATCTGTAATGTGCTTCAAGAACTTGATTTCTTTTTGTAACTGGAATAAAAAATTGTAATTTTTTTCTTTGAGAAAAATAATTATCTCAAATTTCAATATAATAAGCCACTAAATTAAAATAATTACAACTATTATAATAAAAATTCAAATCAAAATATAATTAACGTTTTTTCCACCCAAAGCGAGTTAAGAGTATACCAATACATTTAATGACTTAGATTAACCACAATTAAAAGGTTCATAAAAAAACATTTCATCCAAGCCTCATTTCAATGATTATGTAGGAATGCAAGGTCAATCTTGTTATCACACAATGGCCAGATATAGAACTATAACACATAAGCCTTTCTATATGCATCAAAGACATGTTCATTACATTGTTACTCTAAATTATGAAACATTAAACTATAGTCATTTTGGTTTATCATTTATCTTATTAGTAATTTGTTGGGATTCAAGACTAAGGAAATAAGGATAATTTGCTTGTCCAGATTGTGGCGAGTTCTATAGATTTGCATAAGTGTGTATGTGAAGGACACAATAAGTTTATGCAAGCATTGCACTATTTTCATCAAACAAAGAGAAATTTAATGGATAGATTGAGGAAAGATCCCCTCTACATAACATGACACCAACAAATTATGGAAAAATGATTCGAGAATGCAAGGACAAT